>NQII01005115.1:55687-104553 GCA_002778355.1 Clitarchus hookeri | reverse complement strand
ACGCCACACGTAATTTATGGATGGCCCCTAACATAGCATTCTGACTTCTGACCTGGAGAGAGTCGACAATTGTCACTGGCCAACTGAACAACGTTGTTATATGTAACGCAGCTTTGAAGAAACGAACATCGTGCGAGCGAATCGTTAAATTAAATTTTGAGCTACAATTGATTGTTCTGCGGTACTCTTCTATTTTATATCGGCACTGTTTTACTCGTGATTACTATACCATGTACGTGAACGTTTTACTGCAGAAATTGAACGTCTTGTTACAGTAAACATTATGGTATGTGCTTTATTGTTTGCTTTTATACCAAAATACAAGTATAGCCGTTTCCTAACAAATCTCTCAGCATGCTATTCTAACCTGACAGAACATAAATCAGGCTACAATGGACGAATCACTGTGAGTACTCTTATATCATATGTGGTTATTTCCATTCTCTCCTTGAGGTTTTAGTTTTTGTACTGTGTATTTACAGTAATAAGTACCAGTTTTTCNATGTGGTTATTTCCATTCTCTCCTTGAGGTTTTAGTTTTTGTACTGTGTATTTACAGTAATAAGTACCAGTTTTTCAACGAGTTTTATATAAAACGGTGATTTTTTTTAAATGTATTTCTAAACATATATGAGGTGTTTAAGGCTATGTATTTAACTGGCTTTTCGACATTTTCGTTTCTCTATTCCTTTCTCTCTCATTTCTTTGTTNGGTGTTTAAGGCTATGTATTTAACTGGCTTTTCGACATTTTCGTTTCTCTATTCCTTTCTCTCTCATTTCTTTGTTCGTTATACCCACCCACAAGATGTTTTTTTCCCCCTTGTGTAGTCTTAAAAGTCGCGCACGTGAGAAAACATATTATCAGCAGAGGTAGGAGAAGAAGAAGAAGAAGAACCAAGAATGCCTTTCCCGAATTTCACCCCATTAACAATTTTCGGGAAAGGCAATGAACTAGATTTTTAAAAAAGCAGTGCTCTTGTTACAACGAAACTGGTCGACGTCCCTTCACAATAGCATGCGCCCAAAAAATTCCTGCAATGCATCGGCCGGGAATCGAACCCGGGCCGCCCGCGTGGCAGGCGAGCATTCTACCACTGAACCACCGATGCCGCTTTCATAATAAGGCGACTTATAATTGTAATCGTAAAAATTTAAATTTTTAACAGGTTGTATCTTATAATTTAGCTCCTTTATCGCTAAAGTGTCGTGAGTAATTTTCTCGGTGCCTGTGTGTACTAGTAATTTTACAAGTAGGCGCAAACGCGAACTGCACTCAGGAATATTTTGTCCGCAGTTTTGAATTTTTTATCCATTTCGGTTAAGCATTACTTTGAGTATGTAAGACAACTTCCAAAATGTAAGTGAACTCTGAACATTGAAAGTGGCATAGGATACTTAATTTCTGGGCTTGATATGTAGGGTTNCTTCCAAAATGTAAGTGAACTCTGAACATTGAAAGTGGCATAGGATACTTAATTTCTGGGCTTGATATGTAGGGTTCATTCGTATGACAGCCGCAATATAAACCTGTTGGCTACATGCAAATATGTATTTTAGTGCACAGATTACGCCCTTGTTTAGTTAGTGTGATAATTTTTATTTGGGAGGACATTCGCGTTGTTACGTACACAAAGTAACGACTAGAAACGGAACTGAAACAGAATTATTCCCGTGTAGGTTTTTACTTTGTGGCTGTACTTGTAGTTGGGTAAGAGTATGTGTGGATAAGGAAATACAACACTCAGGAGTCCTTTCATATTTTATTCTGAACTCAAGTTTCCAAATATACAAAAACCCGCCGTAACAGTCACTACCAACATNGGAGTCCTTTCATATTTTATTCTGAACTCAAGTTTCCAAATATACAAAAACCCGCCGTAACAGTCACTACCAACATTTCCAAACTTAAAAAAAAAAAACCAAGATGAGACGCCGAAGAGTGTGCTTTAAAAACGTGCATAATAGGACAATTAATAGAGTTGCTCAAATAATTGGTTTCCTGAATACAACAATTCTAATGAGTTTAAAATGTATTAAGCAGATGATAAATTCAACATTATTAACTTTCACATTAACTGTTAGGAAAAGTGAAGCTGAAAACATTTCNATATTAAGCAGATGATAAATTCAACATTATTAACTTTCACATTAACTGTTAGGAAAAGTGAAGCTGAAAACATTTCATACTAGTTTGACTTTGAGTTTGGGAAAATAATAATTGGCGTTTATGTGCAGAATAAATAGTAAGAGCTCTCAGATGCTTAGCATTATATGATAATGCACGCAGATATATAAAAGTATTGGTTGGGGTCGTTAGGTATTGTAGAAGTGAATAAGTATCGGCCTCGCGTAAAATAGAGCATCTTACCTGTTTCCTATTGCGTGGTCACAGATGTTTATCTCACCACAGGAGGGACCATCACGGTAGCGATCAGGCTGGTTCGTCACTGGATGACGTGGTAGGGTTTCTCGGAGTCTTCCCTAGTGAAGCTCGCGGGTATTCGTTACAATTACAGTCCCCCTGCACACATTTACACGTCTACATAACTTTAAGTTATCTCAGAACCCGGACGCCACCCGATCAGGCCTCTTCATGGCTTCAAGTCATCGTACGTCTTCTCAGATTAAACTCGCGCTTTTTAAACTTCTACAGCCTCGCATTCCTCAAAATATATAACCTAAATAAATGAGCCGACTAGGCTCCCTGGACCTGAAAAGCAAAATGGCCTCAAATTCCAGAAAAAAAACTTTGGCGTGTGTGTTTACTCAGTGGACAAATCAACATTCACAGAATATTTCCAAGCAATATTATACCTAAATATTATTAACAAGCACTCGTTATTATATAATAACACGTACAATATATTTTCCAAAGTCTAAAATTACATAAGCAGTAAAATTAACAAATACAAAATAAAAATAATAGAAACGTAAATAATAGGTAAAATATCAAANATTACATAAGCAGTAAAATTAACAAATACAAAATAAAAATAATAGAAACGTAAATAATAGGTAAAATATCAAAATATATGTGAAAATAACGACACGTTACAATAAGCTAACTTCAAATATTTGTAGAAAGTTATTACGCAGTTACCTATTCTAGGTAGTGTAAAAAAAGAGAAACTACCCAGAAAATAAAATAACTGTAGAGATACACTGAAGAGCCAAAAAAAACTGGTACACCTGCCTATTATCGTGTAGGGCCTCCGAGCACGCAGAAGTGCCGCAAGACGACGTGGCATGGACTCGACTAATGTCTGAAGGTATGCAGGAGGCAATTCACACCATGAATCCTGCAGGGCAGTCCACAAATCCAATCTGCGCCAATTTGAGAAAGGGTTGCACGTCTGTCACGTTTAATGATTCTCGTCAGTCGTCGTTTGTCCCGTTCTTTCACGATATTTTTCCGGCCGCAGCGATGTTGAAGATGTGATGTTTTACTGAATTCCCGATATTCATGGTGCACTCGTGAAATAGTCGTACGCGAACATCCAAATGTTATCGCTACCTCGGAGATGCTATGTCCCATCTCTCGTGCGCCGACTATAACGCCACGTTCAAACTCACTTAAATCTTGATAAACTGCCATTGTAGCAGCAGTAACCGATCTAGCTGCCGACCGCATCGCGTTACTCTGATTGGTTCCATACCTCTGTTATTTGCGTGCGCACGCCTATACCAGTTTTTTTGGCTCTTCAGTGTAATTAGAGTTTGATTATATTATTTATACTCTACCATGTTTGGGGAGAAAACGTGTACGGGTTGGTATTTAAAGATTCAAGACTAGCTCTGTTTAGAAAAAAGTATTTTTTTTTAATCTTCATTTTTACACTATCACCTTAAAAATAGTTCCCTTGAACAGCAGTACAGCGCTCCTATCGTTCCTACCACTTCTGAACTGCGTCCTGGAAGTATCCTTCACGAAGCTTGTCAAGCACTTTCTGCGATTCGCAATGACGAAACACATGCTGGTCGTCCTTAAACACTATGGCTCGTGAGCTACAATTTGTTCATTGTCTGATCTTGACTGCGCGTCAAGGTGCGAGTGGCATCAGCATACTGTCCGTGTGTCGTTAACGCGCAGTTTTTTCAGTGACTGATACTCCCGTCGGTGTTTGCCGTTTGAATTTGCCGTTGGCGACATGTGAACACAAGAGGCGGTCGTGAGGTCACAGCAGTGTCATTATGGGTGAAAGTTATCATGTACAATCAACCGTAAGTTATAAGCGGCCTTCGCTTGGAGAATGAGGAAANTGAAAGCGCGTCAAGGCGCGAGTGGCATCAGCATACTGTCCGTGTGTCGTTAACGCGCAGTTTTTTCAGTGACTGATCCTCCCGTTGGTGTTTGATGTGCATAGTAATTACATGTACGTGGTAGATGAGAGTAAATACAACGCAATGGACACTCCGAATTGTGATGTAAGTAGTAANAATTTGCCGTTGGCGACATGTGAACACAAGAGGCGGTCGTGAGGTCACAGCAGTGTCATTATGGGTGAAAGTTATCATGTACAATCAACCGTAAGTTATAAGCGGCCTTCGCTTGGAGAATGAGGAAAATAAGACGTTCATACACGTCCTTGTGCCCAGTAATTACATGTACGTGGTAGATGAGAGTAAATACAACGCAACGGGCACTCTGAGTTTTGATGTAAGTAGTAAAGTGCTCAGTGAGCATTTTTCAACACGAATGACTGGATTCAAATTTATAGGCGCCCTATTCAGAGCCCGGTAACTCGTCCTGCAAACTGATGACACGATTGTAGCCTTCTAACACTCACTGAATCTTATTATCGTATTATTCGACAGACAAATTTACGATCCTTATCGGACGAAGGTTGAAGATAGCAGCCCCAATTGTGATGTGAATACGCACACTGTCTTCAGTGACCATGGGTGCTGTGCTATTGGTATAGAAAATAGTCTTGGCGCAGAACTGTTGAGAAATCAACTTGATGAAGACACAGTTTAGTCAACGATATTTTTGGATGGCTTCCAGCTGGTCTTCGAAAATGGTAAATGACGTACCGATTCACTCTTTGATTTCGAGAAACTTATACGTTAGGTATTGACACGCGTGGTAGTCAAAATTTGAAAACTGAAATGGATCACATTTTAAAATCTTTTTGAGCCCATGTTCCACTCGTTACAGATCGATGTAGATATTGACTCGATATAGTGTAAAACTAACTCGCCGCCAAGTGGGCTTAAACCACCAACCTTTCGGTCAACAGCCGAACGTGCTAGCCGATTACTCCTCGGAGGCTACGTTGTCAAGGCCAAACTTCTCATAGTTATTTTACTCAATTTGCTCTGGAACTATTGTAGACAATGTCTACGGCTTTTTCGTGAAGAATTCCCGTGCTCTCAAACATTGTTTATATGATACCTAGAGCAAGTTTTACATTTCCAGTGCCTGGACGGTATCATATCTTACATTATTATTGTGGAGATACCATCCACGAGTTCCAACGTATTTGCGGTTCTACTTGCAGAACTCTACAACCAACGACAACTTATTGAACTACCCAATCGCCTCTGTGTACAGTGGCTCCAAATTCTTGCGGTTTGTACACGGGAACATTCGCAATCTTGAAGACACGGGTATATATAACTTATTTATACATTGACTTTGAATATTCCTACTCGAGAATGATGTTGAATTTTTAATAACATGCATTTGAATTTGTTGGTAATATGATTAACTAAATATTTATTCAAGCAAACCAAATAAATGTAGTTATATGCCCTTTGAAATTCGGTTTGTATTTTTCGAAATTTCCAGCGTTTAACTAAAAGAACAATCCGATTTCACAAGGTTATAAATTTTACATGAATAAAGATAGGGCCTCGCGGAAAATTGTAAAATACAAATCGAAACGTAAAGTTTCCCTTTTTGCATGTTGGACGTCGTAGGTTCACTTGGTTGCCGGCAGGTGTCACCCTGGTGGCGCTACAGCTGGTGCTGCTAGCGCGTTCGTTCAGTATGCGTCGGGACGACGATAACACAGCAGCAAAAAGCGTTTTGCGTTCTCCGTTTCAACAAGTGTGAGTCAGTTATACCTGTGCAGCGTGATTTTCGTCGAAAGTATGGCACTGCACCTCCTACTGCGCAGAGCATCATGCGGTGGCACGAGCAGTTTCAAGAGGCCGGTTTTTTATGCAAGGAGAAGTCCACAAGTCGCCCCTGTGTGCCTGAACAAGACCCAGAGCGCATCCGGCAGAGTTTTGAAGGTAAACACACAAACCCTAACCTCAAATGCTAGTGTACATAACTAGTTGTCGTGAAACGTTGCAATTGTTAAAAACTACGTAATTTATTTTTGATAATTCAATTACTATTTGTTTTATATTACTCACGTCGAAAAACAGGTAAAACATTACAATTGCAGGCACTTTTTGTTTCACGTCAGCCAACGAAAATTCGCACTAATAAAACACGATGTATGACTAGTTGGCAAAATGTCCACTAGTCGTGACAGCCAAGCGCTGGCCATCTCCCATATGACTGTCTGGCGTGTTTCGCGCGGACGATTGTTTTTCAAACCATACAGGATTCAAGCCCTTCGTGATGGCGATAAACAACGACGTCTTGAGTTTTGTGAATTCATTCTGGGCATGTAGATGGACAGTGACAACTTTTGTTCACGTTTGGTGTTAAGCGATGAGACCACGTTCCAATTGAGTGGGAAATGCACCGCTACAACGTAAGAATATGGGGAACACAGTTGCCATATACCATAGTCGAGCATGAGATACTCTCTCCAAAGCTGAGAGTGTTTTGCGCCGTTTCATGAGAGCAGGTGTAAGGTTCGTTATTTTTTGTGGAAAATACCTTTACGGGAATGTCGAATCTGGATATGTTGGAGATCTGGCAGTTTCCACAATTACGAAAACATTCCTATGACTTCATTTTTAAACAGGACGAAGCACCATCCCACTGGCACTTGCATGTCAGAGAACTTCTCAACAATGAGGTTCCTANAAAGTGCTCGGTGAGCATTTTTCAACACGAATGACTGGATTCAAATTTATAGGCGCCCTATTCAGAGCCCGGTAACTAGTTCTGCAAACTGATAACACGATTGTAGCTTTCTAACACTCACCGAATCTTACTATCGTATTATTCAACAGACAAATTTACGATCCTTGTCAGACGAAGGTTGAAGATAGCAGCCCCAATTGTGATGTGAATACGCGCACTGTGTTCAGTGTCCATGGCTGCTGTTCTATTGGTATAGAAAATAATCATGGCGCAGAACTGTTGAGAAATCAACTTTATGAAGATACCGTTTAGTCAACCATATTTGTGGATGGCTTCCAGCTGGTTTTCGAAAATGGTAAATGACGTACCGATTCACTCTTTGATTTCGAGAAACTTATACGTTAGTAAAAAACTGAAAACTGAATTGGGTCACATTTTAAAATCTTTTTGAGCCCATGTCCACTCGCTACAGCTCGATGCAGATATTGACCCTATATAGCGTAAAACTAACGTGCCTCCAAATAGGCTCGAACCACCAACATTTCGGTCATCAGCCGAACGCGCAAGCCGATTGCGCCACGGAGGCTACGTTGTAAAAACCTAAATTTATCACAGTTATTTTACTCAATACGCTCTGAAACTATTGTAAACAATGTCTACGGCTTTTTCATGAAGAATTCCCGTGCTCTCAAACATTGTTTATATGATGCTTAGAGCAAGTTTTACATTTCCAGTGCCTGGATGGTGTCATCTCTTACATTGTTATTGTGGAGATACCATCCACGAGTTCCAACGTATTTGCTGTTCTACTTGCAGAACTCTACAACCAACGACAACTTATTGAACCACCCGATCACCTCTGTGTACAGTGTCTTCAAATTCGTGCGGTTTGTACACGGGAACATTCGCAATCTTGAAGACGCGGGTATATATAACATATATCGACATTGACTGAATATTCCTACTCGAGAATGAATACTATGCATTTGAATTCGTTGGAAAATTGATTAACTAAATATTTATTCAAGCAAACCAAAGAAATGTAGGTATATGTCCTTTAAAGATTGGTTTGATTTTTTTTTTAAATTTACAGCGTTTAACTAAAAGAATAATCTGATTTCACAAGGTTATAACTTTTACATGAATGAAGATAGGGCCTCGCGAAAAATTGTAAAATACACATCGAAACGTAAAGTTTCCATTTTTACATGTTGCATGTCGGAGCTTCCCTTGGTTGCCGGTAGGTGTCGCCCTGGTGGCGCTACAGCTGGTGCTGCTAGCGCGTTCCTTCAGTATGCGTCGGGACGGCGATAACACAGCAACAAAAAGCGTTTTGCGTTCTCCGTTTCAACAAGTGTGAGTCAGTTATAACTGTGCAGCGTGATCTTAGTCGACAGTATGGCACTGCACCTCCTACTGCGCAGAGCATCAGACGGTGGTACGAGCAGTTTCAAGAGACCAGTTGTTTATGCAAGGAGAAGTTCACAAGTCGTCCGTGTGTGCCTGAACAAGACACAAAGCGCATCCGGCAGAGTTTTATACGTTGTCCACCTAAGTCCACTAGTGTTGGCAGCCGAGTGCTGGCCATCTCCCATATGACTGTCTGGCGTGTTTTGCGGGGACGATTGTTTTTCAAACCATACAGGATTCAAATGCTACAATCCCTTCGTGATGGCGATAAACAACGACGTCTTGAGTTTTGTGAATTCATTCTGGGCATGGAGATGAACAGTGACAACTTTTGTTCACGTTTGGTGTTCAGCGATGAGGCCACGTTCCATTTGAGTGGGAAATCCATCGCTACAACGTACGAATATGGGGAACACTGCGGCCAAATACCATAGTCGAGCATGAGATACTCTCTCCAAAGCTGAATGTGATTTGCGCCGTTTCATGAGAGCAGGTGTAAGATTCGTTCTTTTTTGTGGAAAACACCTTTAATGGAATGTCATATTTGGATATGTTGGAAATCTGGCAGTTTCCACAATTACGAAAACATTCCGATGACTTCATTTTTAAACAGGACGGAGCACCATCCCGCTGGCACTTGCATGTTAGAGAACTTCTCAACAATGAGCTTCCTGAACGATGAATCTGCCGTAAGAGGCTTACGGATCGCGCCTTGCACCACTGGCCTCCAAGGTCGCCTGATCTCAGCATATGTGAGTTTTCTCTTGTGGGGGTTTATGAAAGACTCCGTCTACGTGCCTCCCCTTCTAACAACTGTGGGCGACCTGCGTCGCCGCATAGCAACAGCAGTGACTGCGGTAACATCGGACATGCCGCACGAGTATGGGACNAACGATGAATCTGCCGTAAGAGGCTTACGGATCGCGCCTTGCACCACTGGCCTCCAAGGTCGCCTGATCTCAGCATATGTGAGTTTTCTCTTGTGGGGGTTTATGAAAGACTCCGTCTACGTGCCTCCCCTTCTAACAACTGTGGGCGACCTGCGTCGCCGCATAGCAACAGCAGTGACTGCGGTAACATCGGACATGCCGCACGAGTATGGGACGAGTTTGACTGCCGTTTAGACGTATGCCGTGCGACAAGTGGAGGGAGCATTGAACATTTGTGAAAAGGTAAATTAAAACTTTGCCTTCCTACACGTATTTTAAAATTCACCCGAAGGTTTTATGGGAATGCATGTAAAGGTTATATAGCCTTGTAATATCGAGTGAATCTTTTTGGTACTTGCTGTATATCTCCACGTTGCACTGGTATACAGTCTTCGACTCTATGAACACATTTTCGTTAACCATCCTTGAGCAAGCACTATTATGGGGAATGACGTATGCTCTGTAGTATAGAAGTNGTAACATCGGACATGCCGCACGAGTATGGGACGAGTTTGACTGCCGTTTAGACGTATGCCGTGCGACAAGTGGAGGTCACATTGAACATTTGTGAAAAGGTACATTAAAACTTTGCCTTCCTACACGTATTTTAACATTCACCTGAAGGTTTTATGGGAATGCATGTAAATGTTATATAGCCTTGTAATATCGAGTGAATCTTTTTGGTACTTGCTGTATATCTCCACGTTGCACTGGTGTACAGTATTCGACTCGATGAACACATTTTCGTTAACCATCCTTGAGCAAGCACTATTATGGGGAATGACGTATGCTCTGTAGTATAGAAGTTNATGAACACATTTTCGTTAACCATCCTTGAGCAAGCACTATTATGGGGAATGACGTATGCTCTGTAGTATAGAAGTTTGTTTTTGTGAAGATGTGATAGATAAATAGGCCACAGTTTACATTTTATGTGTAGTAATATATTAAATTACAGAAAAATAATATTATTAGCTGTTTACTTGCGCCGAGTGGCTGTCTCTGAGTTTGAATACACCCAGCTCCTTGAGACAGGATAAGTGACAACGAACTTAGAAAACATTTTGGCCTTTCTTACCAGCTTAAGTATACGCCGCCAAGACACTAGACCATGAATCACCAAAATAGACAGAATTACACAGATAGGCACTGGGAAGGATGACTACAGAATTACTACACAATTATGAGAACAAAGAGACTTTCAGGAAACAAATCATTTTAATTTACTATACTTTATCTTAGAAACCAGAAAATTAGTATAGAAGCTTCTGAAAGACATCAAACTACTGTGACTTTTTACATATGCGGCTCATAGTAACACTAGCCTNAATTAGTATAGAAGCTTCTGAAAGACATCAAACTACTGTGACTTTTTACATATGCGGCTCATAGTAACACTAGCCTTTTTCGTGATGGTTATTCAATACTTAATTTAAACAAAGTTTCTTTGCAAAAAAAAAATATTATTCTTGAAAAATAAAATTGTAATTAAATAAGTTCAGTTCAAACTAGCACAAGTGGACAATAAGGGCTATAGTNATTATTCTTGAAAAATAAAATTGTAATTAAATAAGTTCAGTTCAAACTAGCACAAGTGGACAATAAGGGCTATAGTTCAATCCAAAGTACGTCTTACTCAGGTCGAATAAAGTCGACTGGGGTTAACTTGATAAACGAATGAAATAAGGAATAGCCTATCTTTGATGAACAGCTGTTTTGAGGCATACATGTTATGAGGTATGATTTTTTGGGGTATGTTTTTACAGTTATGTTCTTTTGAGGTATTTTAAACTGAATGATCCAGAGCAAAAACGAGATGTTTCAACTTTTTGTCGAAGCTAAGCTTTCAATAGTGGTAAATATTTTTTAAAAAATGCTAATTTTTTGGTACAGGAAGAATGTAGCTATGGCTTTTCATTCCACTGTTACCATGGAAATGGAGATGATACATTCACAAGTATAGAGAAAACCCGACGTGGCTCAGGGTCAGGGTGCCATCTCCATTTTCTGAGTTCTGTCACAAAGCAGGATTACGCAGTAGCTATATGTTTCATTACGATGCTGCACCTAGTGCCCTCTGGTATCAGAAACACACACTGAGGCACCAAACTTATTATGTCTGCTGCCGAGCAACAGCACCATGCGGTGTCTACACATGGCCAAAACGAAAAACCGATATACAATGGATTGATTTCGTCTATGCTCAAATACACCACCTCAGAAATTGACAGTGGATATAATGATTCTTAAATAATAATTGTTGCCCAAGTTTTTGCTTGTAAATTATACATTTTATTAATTTCCCTTACCTTGCAAAATTTATGGCCGAAGGAAAAAGAGCTCATGTTTTAATTTTTCCATTATTTTTATTAATTATTAAGGGAACAAAAAAACGATATTATGCATTAAATGAAAAAATACTTTAGTATATGATGGAAGGTAAAATTAATTTTATACGAGTAACAATTATATCCGCACTTGAAATGTGTCGATTATAGTTCTCAGCGTTATCACCCTAAATAAAACTGCATTTAACATAAAGTTTAAAAGACTATACTACAAAAATGAAGCAGCACTAAATTTCGTAATTATCTTATTTCCAATAAAAAGCACTTTGAAAAATATGCATGCATGATCTAATTAAAGCTCATACTTACTAGAGGTTACTGTAGAAGTATCGTAGAAACTTAAGCACACACACATACGTGCATCTATTTATATATGTATGTTAATTTCTCGCGAAGTTGTAAAACTATAGACACCTCCTTTTTGCATTGGTACCTTCAATTATTTCCATGATCGCTCGTCAACTTCTTATTTGCTTTTGTTTAATAACTTTCATGCAATAAACTATGTATCCCGACATATGGTGAGGTCAGTTTCAATTTCATTGTCGCTAACCCAAGTGAAAATATTTTCATTGAAACGATTGAAAAGGTGAGATAAAAATTAAGTTAGTCACAGGAGTTGAAGAACTATGAAACCTACTCACAAGTTAATACGAATTGAAAACCTCGAAGCTATAACAACTTAACAACATGGAAGTTTAACTTTCTTTTACTTTGAGATTTAGAGGTGGATCAGAAGTTTTCAGCGGGGAATTAATGGTGCCAGAGGTTACTGATAATGCAGCTTCACGAGCAAAGGTAACGCTTTATGTTGAAGATTTATGGTATTGTAATAAAACGAATATCCAATTACTAATCAAGTTCATTAATGTTTATGGACATATCGTTTACTCCATAGCATAGACATTAGCCTACTCGGTATGTACCATCACTCTAATTTTGAGTGTTGATTGTAGCATGTTTGTTCTCCACAGATGCAGGCAAGTCTGTGAACGAGGATATAAGTGGTTTATAACAGCTGCAGTATTTTCACAACTGTCACTTTCCAGCAGAAACCTTTGGTCACGAATGTCTCTTCTTCCTGGCAGATTTTCCAAACACATTAATCTGCAGTATCTTCAACATAACATGGCTTGTACACGGACATGTTTGCTTTCTTGAAGTCACATGTATCTGACATGCGACACTTTCCCCAAAATTGTCTTTTAGATAATCGCATTCGAGAATGACGACTTCAAATATGTACCGTGCTTATTTATATATTTGGTAATTTATATTCTTAGCACCATTCACGCAAGACATACATACATCTGATTTGGATTAGTAATTTTTTTTATAACTACAGACTAAAAACTCATCCTTCAAACTGATGACATAGCCGAAATCCTCTAGCACTGACTGAACTTTGTCACTGTCTTATTAAACCAGTAGATTTAAGATCCTTGCCGTACAAAAGCTGTCGAATGCATCATCAATTGTGATTTGCACAAATTCACCGGCTTCAAGTGTCACGGAAGGAGTTAAATTGGTTCGCGAAGAATCTGGTTGCAGATCTGTTCGGAAAACAGCTCGATGAAGACGTATTTCCGTCACCCGTCTTGTCGAATGTTTTCCAGATTGTCTTCAAGAATCTTCAACGGCGTGCCTGACTACTCGTGTGCATGCAATCGCCCTGTTGACGTTTCTAGAATGTCATACGAAAGTTATTGACTCGCAAGGTTGTCGCAAATTGAAACTACACATGACACACTTAATATAATCTGCAAAATGGCGCTTGCAGATAACGTGTTTGTCCCGAAGTTCCCTGTCGTCATGACTCATTGTGCACCTCGACGACTCTGGCGCGGTATTAAAAAAAACCACGCCCCCGGGTGGGCTCGAACCACCAACCTTTCGGTTAACAGCCGAACGCGCTAGCCGATTGCGCCACGGAGGCAACTGTACCTTTGGATTTAAATTAATCGCATAAATATGTCGTTCAAGATAGCACCNCCTTTGGATTTAAATTAATCGCATAAATATGTCGTTCAAGATAGCACCGTAAATACTGTATTGCATTTCAAGAACATATCTTGTATGCTCAGAATTTCTTTGAGATAATTCATACGATAAAAAAGACTATTTGAATTTAAAAGCTCCTATAAACATGCACGTTAATAATAAAGAAACATTAGTATACAGGACATNAAAAAAGACTATTTGAATTTAAAAGCTCCTATAAACATGCACGTTAATAATAAAGAAACATTAGTATACAGGACATGAATAGCTGAACTACGTGCAGAGGGCGATGATACGAGGACACCTCAGAGAGCGTCGTAGTTTGTGACTTTTACTTACACGCCATAAACAATTCCTTATCAGTATAATGTTCTTTATATTTATTAGAATGGTGCAGTGCTATTAAGTGATAATTTCGCTTCTCCTGGCATTTTGAACAGACATTATGTAGTAGAAATTTATAGAGTTTTAATAAATGCTAAAACCAGGGCAGAAGAAAAAATTTATTTTTTTTCATCAGTCCACGAACATTAATGCAGCAGACAGGTGTAATAATTTTTACTTGCTTTTGCCTTTATTNATTATTTTTTTCATCAGTCCACGAACATTAATGCAGCAGACAGGTGTAATAATTTTTACTTGCTTTTGCCTTTATTTTGTATTTATTTTTGTTGCTGCGTGCTTCAAACTATTCGTATATGATAAACATATATTTTAATACTCATGTCAGGANTTGTATTTATTTTTGTTGCTGCGTGCTTCAAACTATTCGTATATGATAAACATATATTTTAATACTCATGTCAGGAATTGAACCTGCGGACTCCACATGACCTCTTGAGGAACCCATTTAATTTCCACGCTTCCAGTGAGAGAAAAATTTTTCTGCCGTAAGAAATGGGAGGTATCTCTGAATTCCGAAGTGCATAGATACAACAATTCATTATTGGACGAATTATATATCTTTGTTATCTGTATTCTATTTTTGAGGGAAAACAACATCGGGGGTGTTTTGTTAAATTAATTTAGGTTTNATATATCTTTGTTATCTGTATTCTATTTTTGAGGGAAAACAACATCGGGGGTGTTTTGTTAAATTAATTTAGGTTTCATTTTATTGTTGTGTTGTAATGTTTTATAACGACACTTTTATATTCGTGATGGCCATGTACAGTTTTATTGCAGAATTTCGGTTTCATTAACTTAGACATTATAGCGTGTGCTTTAGCGGTTGTCGTTCACCACGAATTCATTAGAGTGGTACCATAATATTAATTTTTACTCACTAGTTCTTATTAAAATGATGTGAACGCATTTCTGAAAACATTGGACGTATAGAGAAAGTTGTGCATAACGTAATGACACACACATGGTTGTCAAAAATTGAAAATTAAAATGGCTGTATCCGTTTGAGCCGATAACCCATTTGGCCATTGCTCAATATGCACCCTGTGGACGTTGGCCCTACGGTAGAAAACAAGCGCGTCCCCGGGTGGACTCGAACCACCAACCCTTCGTATAACAGCCGAACGCGCTAGCTGATTGCGCCCCGGAGGCTACGTTGTAAAGTGGCTACTCCTCATTATTGTTCTATTTATACGTTCAGGAACTAATACTGAAAAATATCAACTGTTTTTCATGAAAATATTTCATATGCTCAAAACTTTTATATGTGCTACTTAAAGTAAGTTTCACATTTCCAGTACTTGAATTGTATCATCTCCTTCGAATACTGTGACGACACGCTAAATAATACCCACGTGTTCTCAAGTATTTACGGCGATACTAGCAGAACGCTACGTTAGACAACTTATTCCATCTACACGACTGGAATATTTAGAAAGATATGGTAGTGGCCGCTCTGCCGTGCGCCTCAGGAACGTGAACTATTAAGAAGAAAGAACAACAGCAAGTACAGGCCACGAACGGAAGTTTAGTGCTAAGTTGTGTTACAAGACTCTCTTAAGTAAATAGAATAAATAAAAATAAGGTATCTTAACACTTATAATGTTAATGCGAAGACACGAACGAAAGAGCAGGAAAGAACGTATATTGCGCAGATAATGAGTGAGGATAGGTTTCCGAAATAAGCGTTACGTTAGCACCCAAGAGGTCGAAGTGCAGGATAATCCAGAAATATATGAGCTGAGAATGAGGCCGGATCAGACGAAATCTCCTATTAGAGAAGAGGGAGAGGACCATGATGGCAATCGTGATGATAATGACGATGATGACATAATGTTTCAGCATATTTAATAGTTTGTGACTTTTGTTTCCCGACCAAAGGCGATCCCTGATCAGTAAAAACCGTTCTTGATACTTATTACAAACGCCTCTCTTGTAACCTTACAGCCCGTTTATTTTGCGTGATGAAATATTGTATTTTTACAAATATTTGTAGAAGTACTAAAAAATGTTTCTTTTTCAGTATTACAGCATATATTTACACTAGGGCTAAACAAATAGGAAACGAAAATAATTTAATTTCGCTATCTCATAGCACTGTATGTATACATACATGACACACAAAGCATAATACTATAACATCCATAATGTTCTGAGAGTAAGATATATAATCTTCTGAAATTCTCCGTTACTTTGGTGTTTTTTTTTACAGACGCTATATTGTTGAATGCGTGCTTTCTAGCGAGTTTCAATAAATGCTTACACCGGAGCAGTTAAGTTTCTTTGACCCAATCCACAAACATGAACGCAGAAGACGGGAGGTGATTCACTTCGTTTTTTTACTTGATTTGTTATTTATTCTGCGTTTATTTTTGTTACTTTTTATTTAGATACGTTACATTCATGTCAACTTGTTTTACTCCTGGCCAGTATTTTTACCACTGAACTTCACCAAAGTGTCGCGCTTCCAATATCTAGCCACACACTAGCGATATTTCCTCTGCGCGAAAGAGGAATCGTGAAGGAAAGAACGCCAGTTAGTGGATGGCGTAATACTGTGCCTTCTGACTGCGAGATATTTTGTCGAGCATTCCGGAGGGAAACATCTGTAGTGGTTGACAGCGGCTTAGCGCGACCGTCTTGTTATCACGCCGCGCTTGCAGCACGATGTTATGAAGTGATCAGGCCTTATGTTACGAGCCTTACCTGCTCATAAACTCTTAGGATATTAAGGNTGCAGCACGATGTTATGAAGTGATCAGGCCTTATGTTACGAGCCTTACCTGCTCATAAACTCTTAGGATATTAAGGAATAGAATAAGGAATTAGGGTAAGCTCAGAATAAGGACTTATAGAAAGAGTTAATAGAGTATTTACTTTCGTCAACAGTTATCGCTTATTACATGAATATTTAAAGCAAGAGTCCAACGGAAGAGAGAGAGAGAGAGAGGGAGTAAAGGAAGGTTACTTAGGAGAGAAATAACATTATAAAGTAGGAGCTCACCCTAGCCTCGCACCCAGGCCTCGTTGTCTGACGACGACCTCAGACCCGCAGTTGACCCGCGTGTTGAACCACGCAGACTGACACACTCTCGGTCCTCGAAGTCCTAGTTCACTCTTCTCGCCCCTCCACGTGCGTATTGACGTAATTCGTTCTGATTGGCTCCCGTTGTGCGTCGGAGGCGGAGTGTCCTCGCCGTTTGTTCTAATTATGCTGAAATGCCCTTAGGCTAGCTGGACCCACATTTTCCGTGCCTCTTCGCGCAATTCTCCGCCGGTTGCTGAAATCGATTCCGGTCCGATGTTATGCTTTTCAGATGCGTCTGTGGCCTCTTTACACAATTCTGCTTATACAGGCGTTGCACAACGGGGCCAATCGTAGCACTTAGCTGAACGGCCTGCCTGATCACACCTTGAAACATTAAACCAAGGCACGAGCGTGATTGCAACAACACCTTGTGAAAGACAGTTGTAGAAATCCCCTCCACTGGCCAGTAAACGGGGCTGAAATATATTAAACAACGCGCCCGAGCGGCGTCTTTTGTCGTCGACCCGACCAGAGAGAAGACCGCGGAAGATGGGTGTGTCCGGCCGTCGTTAACCGCCTCCTAGAATTAGCCTCCAGCAACATGAACAAAGTGGGGACTTTCCAATTAGATTGTAATAGTAATGGCGGCGTGAGGTAATAACACTTAACATAATTAATTAGCATCTTGGTATTCGATTTAAGCTCCCCCGATCAATAGTCCCGTAAATAGTTATTGTTTAATCCTTATGTTCAATAAACCTCATATAATAATATTGTGTTCTATCTAATCATGACTCATTATTGAGCTACGCCCTTAGACACTTTCCCCTCAGTCACATTCGCAACAACGAGTTCTGAGTTCGTGGTTCTCTTACAAATGGATGATCTGACACAGGATGGTGTTGACGTTGACGGTAGACAAGGAAGGAGTGATGTTAGAAACGCTCCGAAGGGTATTTGGAAAGAATTCACTGAGGCGTATATAGCTCATCCTGCCTTGTGGCAAGTAAGATATAAAGCCGTTTATGCCAACCACAACTTAAACCTTCGTGGTTACGTAGAACTTGCACAAGTATGGAAGCATTACGATCCTGAAGCTGACATAACGACAGTGAAACTGAGAATTCAGTAATTACAAGTTTTATTACTGAAAAAAAAATGAAGAAGGTGAGTGTAATGCATCTTGTATCAAATTATTCTTGTTTATTAAGGAATTTCACACTCAAGAAAGTAGAGATGAATCGTTGTGGTCCCAAAGAAAAGCAACACTATTTACCTATGGAGAAAATTAATTACGTATCACGGTTTACAGATTGAAAAGATTCACAGTTCAGGAAACGGGGCGGAGGATACTTATCAGTCACATCTCTGGTACTTTAACCTAATGAACTTTTTAACATTCAAACAATTACCAACAAATAGCCTAGGCAACCTGGATTCACCAGGCACATCAGTTATAACCCAGGAGGAAACATGGAATCCCCTAGGATGAAAACGAAGAGAGTGAGGTAATACTCAATTTAAATTACTGACATCAAATGCAGTGCTCAAAAAAGTTGTTGCATGTTACGATACAGAGCCACCTCGAGTACGTTTTGATGATAGTTTTTAGACTATAATTGTATGAGACATACAGTGGCACTGACCTGAGGTTCTGTGAAACTTAACGTAATGTTAGTTTAGGCATGTAGCCAACCACGAGAGCACTAACTCAGAATGTGCAACGATCTGAGCACTATAGATAGTTTAGAAGGGTTGTCCCTTTCTTATGCCTGTCCCTTTTCCATCATTTTGTGTTGCCTTAGAATCTGGCCTACTCCATTGAAATATTCCAGATACTGCTGTCGACTGCTTTTTCTACTACTGCTGGATTACTTATGGGTTTCTGCAGTCCATGGAATGTAAAACAGTCGGTATGCCATTTGCCATCTTCTTGCAGTTCGTGAGTTTTGTTGTCTTCTGAGTTTACTGTTCTGACAGAAAATTCGATTTGCTTTTTCTTCGCAGAAAGTTATGTAGATCACAAATAGCCATCACCACATACCATATATTTTCAGGTTTAATATAAATAGTACTATGAAGTACCCTGAATCTTGAGCTTATGATTCCAAGCACATTTTATACGACATTTGTCGCCCTTTATAATCGATAATTAAAGGTTCTCTTATCTTACGTTAGTTTACACTGGCTAAATGGCTTCAGGACATGCTTACGCAGACCAAACACCTCATCGGCAAAAAACACAAAGTTCTCTGTGTTCTGAACTTCTTGTGGTAAATTTAGCTGGTCATTTACGAGTATGTTGCATAGTGTAGTATATTCAAATACGCCACGAAAAATATTACAATTGCCATCTTCTTTCACTGTTATTAAAAGTGATTTATTTTGATGTACACATATATAGCAATAAAGGTGTAGGTCGATAAAATTCCCAATTTTCTGAGAGTTGAAAGATTATATGTTGCAATGTAATCATGTGGCAATGTTTCTTTACTTTGCTTTGAATGCAGCCGACACGATGTCATTCACTTTGTTTTTAGCCTACTGTTGCTACTTAATATTGGGTTAATTTTTGTTACTGAGGGCTTTAGTCAATTCAATACTATTAACTATATTTTTTTTTTCCCAGGCCAGGATTTAAACCCGTGGACCCACGTGATTCGTGTGTAACTCATGAAAATAACGCGCTTCCGATAAGCGAAAGATTTATGATTGCGTTGATACCCGAGGTGAGATGTAACTTAGCATTCTGACCTGCAGAGAGGCAAAATTTTATAATTTACTGACCGTATATCGTTGTAACTCGTAACGGATTACTGAATAAATAAACATCAGGCGTGAAAATGGTTGATCTTATTTGATTTCATTTGTGGTGCTCTTTTTCGTCGAGGTTCTTTTACTCGTGATTACAATATAGGTGAGGTAATAATTAAGGATAGGATTGTGTTGTTTTATTACACAAAACATTATTATTATTATTATAGTTTGTTGTGCCGCAAAGTATGTAGTCATTTGGTGTAGCCCTAAATATTACTTATCTCTTCTTGATGAGATGAAACAAACTTAGTTCATCAAGATGCAGACTTATTTTCAAACAGTTCATTCTGCCTAACTTTTTCATGTGTTTGTTGCAATATATTTACGTATTGTTTAGAGTAAAGTGGTAAAATAATGATTCCCGTACTGTGCTAGTAAAGGTTTGTTGGGTTAGGGTAGCATTTTGAAAAATGATTTTTGCATGTTATCATAATCTAACTGAACCTAACGCAGACAACAAGGAGCGAATCACTGTGAGTAATCTTATAGTATTTATATGGCCATTATGAGCCATTTGGTTGTGTGTAGGAGTGCGTATTTCGCTGTTTTAGCCATTTTTAGGGTAAAAACACCTTTTTTTAACCTCAAATTTTACAGAAAATCATAACGGATTATTATTGTCTCGCGAATATTCTATGCTCAAAAATGTTCCGTGCGAAAACGAATTAGCTTCAGTAGAAGCCAAATATCCCGAACCCCCGTCCCCTCTTTTCACCAGATCCAGAGCCAGTGGCGAATCTAGGGGCCACATGATGTGTGATACATCTGCGCTGTACGATCAAACCACGTTCCTACCAGTAACATAAAGTTTCAATTGTGCATACAAAAATAAATATTAAGTGGATAGATAATATATAAAAATAATTTTTATTTCATGCATATTTAAACTGCAGTATTAACAATGTACATCTTTCAAGAATTATACTTTATCCAATATAAAATCTAGCTGCAAGAGAGGGGCTTAAACCTCCTTATACATCACCCTCCCCCCTTCCACCGTACAATTAAAACAGCCATAACATTTTATCTTTGGTTTTTTCTGAGTTAGGAAACTAAGCAAACGTTAAATCCGTCTGTACCCACTACCCAGCTACCCACAAAACGTGTCAGGCGTACGTAAGAAGCATCCGTATAAAAAAATACTGCTATGCATCGGCCGGGAATCGAACCCGGGCCGCCCGCGTGGCAGGCGACCATTCTACCACTGAACCACCGATGCTACATGTGTTAATTCGTACTTGAAAGTATATTATCAAAATAACATTTGCAATCGTTTGTAAATGTATGTTCGAGTGCTATCCTTTATAAGCCCTTCTGTGTGTGACTATATTCCTCTAGATCTGTAACTTTACCTTCAACAACTAGGCTCCCATGATATGCATGCATATTTTCTCCTCATGATTGAAATTATATTGACCAGATATTATTTAAACCCATATGATATGTTATACATGGCAACGCTCAGTGAAATAACTTCGAATATGATATTATATATTTATAAGATATTTGGAGTAGGCGCACAGTGCAAGCAGGTTGTCAGATTCAGATTACCAGCGCCTCTCGTCGCACACAAGGGTTCACGGTGGAGGCAGATTACAAGCGCCTCTCGCCGCAGGCAAGGGTTCATGGTGGAGGCAGATTACCAGCGCCTCTCGTCGCAGGCGAGGGTTCACGGTGGAGGCAGATTACCAGCGCCTCTCGTCGCAGGCGAGGGTTCACGGTGGAGGCAGATTACCAGCGCCTCTCGTCGCAGGCGAGGGTTCACGGTGGAGGCAGATTACCAGCGCCTCTCGTCGCAGGCGAGGGTTCACGGTGGAGGCAGATTACAAGCGCCTCTCGTCGCAGACGAGGGTTCAAGGTGGAGGCAGATCACAGTCGCCGACCGCGCGACCGCAGCAGTTGTAGAGCAGAGTAGTGATAACGCGGTGAGTTTGCGCACTCCTACAGAAAATGTTAGTTTAAAATTAAAAACACAGAAACGTGGTTTTCGTGAAATTAATCAGTTAAGAGCAACATATGGTGAATATCTTCACCTATTCCCTCCATTGAATGCAGGCAAAAAAAATTGTTTAATTGAATACTTGTATTTTAGAATGACGAAATAAATTCTCTATTACATTTGTAGAAAAAATTGAACAGCGATTGCTGAAGAATAGGTGTAACTTCCACCAACAAATTATTCTTCCGGAAGATCGGAAAAGTAAGGGAAAGAAGAAGGATGCGAAGAGAGGGAGGGGTGGAGGTAGGGGAGTGTGGATGTGGTAGGTGCATAATGGTGATCGGCGGAGGGGACCAGGTCCTCTGATCCTCCTAGGTTGGCTGGACCTTGCTCGGAGTCTCGAATCCTCCTGTACTGCTCTGAGGATTAAGTGACTCATTCCGCTAAGAGTCTCTAATCCTCTTGCTCGACGAAGAATTTTTCGGTTCTTCCTTCGAGGAGCTTCGGATCCACTTTCTTCATTTTTCCATTTATTTTGGAAATTGTTTGATGAGAAAAAATATTCCTGGGGAAAATAATTAATTTCGGAGGTTATTTTTGGAGGGAAGCGCAATTTTGTCGATAGCATGGCCGTCCCAGACCATCCGCAACCTCCACCTGTGACGTCATGGCTGGAGGCTCCTTGCTCCTGATCATGAATCCTGTGCTCGACTCATCGTTTTATATTTACTGATTATCCTACCCTCTTCTATGTTGGGAATTTTTATACATCCGAAAGCGGAGACAACATTCCTCACAAATTTTAATTTCACTTTACTTCCGGTTTCACGCAGTTATTTTCAGTAGATACATATATCTTACAAAATACCCTGAAAACATAAAAATAAGACGAGATTCAAAATAATTCTTTCCTATTGCTTAATAAAAATTTTTTTTGAAAAGCTAAAATTGCCTTTTGTTAAATAATATCTATAATACTGATAATTCCGTGTAGTTTATTTACGATCAACTAAACCCTGTTCAAGACACTGATTATTTTCCTATTTTTGTGAGTCTAATCTTTTCTCTGAATATCATCTTTGCCACTGTGTTAACATACTATTTTCTCTGCTTCGGATATTTCTGCTTAACCTATGAATACATGTAACCCATTTCAGCCTCCGACTGCATGTTATCGTTTCATAGCGTGAATTTTAGAGATCCCGCGTCATTTTCTTTCCCCTAGCAGTCACTCCCTAAAGGCTGAGAATCGTCACCATTTTGAGCTGATGGTAAATGATTTTCTATCCGAAATTTACTTGTTTCCGTATTTTCAGTTCGCTTTTGACGCAGTCGGGTTTTTTCATTTACGTCTGTTTAGTGTGTGCATTTTGTATTTTAATTCGTGTCAACAAGATCTCCATGTAGGAAGTATATCATTGTAAGTTTCCTAGGCGGTTTAATTCCTCTAGAGAATGTTGGTTATGCGGTTTATTTAACAACTTTTTAGGGTCGAGAGAACTAATGGCTAGACCTAAGAGAAACCTGATTCTGCTAGGAGAAACATACGCCTGAACTTTAGCGAAACGGTGGCTGCTTACACCGACGACAGCCCATCTAAAGTTGTTCCTTGTAACTTACTAGCTGTGCCCGCGGCTCCGCTCGCGTGGACTACAAAATTACTGTTTAGGTTTTTATTTCAATAAAGTTCCCCCCTCCCCCACCACTCCCACACGCCGTCGCCATGGCTCTCCACGTCCGCGTACGGTCAACCGACTCGCGAAAAATTACTTTTTCACAAAACTTTTGATATCTCTTAAAATATAGGCGGGAATTGTATGCTGTATAGAACATGTATTATCTTCGTTAAGCAGTTCTAATGAAATTTTTGTTTTCTTTGATAAATATTAAGTTTTTAATGGGGAACAACAGCTTGAATTTTACGTATTTATTTATTGAGAAATTAAATAGTAAAAATGCTTATTAGTATTTCTCTATTATAGATAGATATATGCTACCGTGGAGTTTTTTTTTTTTGGTCTTTTAATTCTACACAATTCTTTACTACATGATATTGTTCCATCTTTAACGGTTTAGACAGCGTATTGCAAGAGAGCGCGCTGGTAGCAAACTTTTTCCGACTTCACTATTATCGTCACTGCTTATTCCTAATGTTACTTTACGTAACAAAACATATACTAAAACCTGGCCAGAGAACATAGCTATGAATATAAAAGAAACACTTAAATCGGATAAGTGGTTCCCGAGTGATATGCGCACTAAGAGACAGACAGACAGACAGAGATACGTAGAGTTTTATAATATGTGTAGATGAACCGTCGCCGCCCAGCGTAGGATTGAAGGGAGCACACACAACGCTTGATCTTGCCTTGACCACGTGAAGCATAGAACTCGGCCGTGGAAGGCTCTACGCGGACATCGACGCCGGGCTGTTGTTGCCTGTTGTACTAGAGTCGTCGAATTCCAGGAATACAGCCTGAGGCTCTTCCCTCTCCTAACTGTTCTCTGCGAAAGGCAGGCCACTCCAATTTACTAATCACTCCCATGGCCACGTTGACAAGTCCACGATTAACATTCGTGGTGCGTGTGGACATCACTCGTGGCCCTATACAAATCTTGAGCGTATTTGGTATACCGCCTTTTTTATTGGGTTCATCAAGTACGTAGTCCATGGATGTTGGCCGTATGTTTCAGCTTCCAGTGGAATATATACTGCATTAATACTATAGACTTTTGTAGATTTTCCCAACTCCGCTGTTATAGTGTCGTTTTAAGCTTCCACTCATCTAGTTGTTGGGGAATTTCCGATTACTTCTCCGTCACCGAGCGGCCCTGCTCGTGGTACTCTGCGGCCATCTACGGCAGATAATAGTTGCGTGGTTGATTCTCCAACACGGCGTCTAAAGTCCGCATGATCGCATCGAATACTTCCGCTGTCAAAGACAACCGCTGTCGACGTCTACCCTCCCGCGTCTGCCCGCGTTCGGGTCGCTGACTCGGGGATGTTACGTCCTCCGCGCGTGTCACACTTCCCCGCTAGAACGCGCGTCCTTCGGTACTATCGCGGCTCGTCGCTGAAACCTTGACCTTCATTTAGAACGTTATAAAATTACGTACCGTGTGAGATGCAGATCGTGACGTCAAGCCAGTCAAATCAATCGTGAGGTTATAGGTGAATTACTTTGGCCTTTAATACCACCGCACTCAAAATATAATCGCATCCTAATTCTGTTTTCATCAAAGATCATTTTCACGAATATCTAACATTGTTGTTTAAACGTAAAGAGTGCCTATTATCACTAACGTAAACTCTTTAATTCAAAAGTGATCAAAGTTTTTGTAAGTCGACCGTGCCTATCTGATATCGTAGTTTACTTATCGTATTTGTTGTTAAAGATTTTATCGGTATTGTTTAAAATATAGACTTAAGCGTATATACATTTGCAATCGTCTTATCAAGACCTTTCTTTTGATAGCCATGTCGATAAATTTTAAAACAAAACAAATTACACATATGACAAATATGGCAGCTGATGGCGGCCATATTTGTTTTACTGGCATTTTATATATCCTACGTCACTCCCAGAACTCAAACGAATATAACGACAGCTTATTTATTTAAATCCATCTCGCCGTTTGAATGCTACGAGAGAATAAGGAACCCGACAAACATACATACTTACATACATAGAAATGCGCGAAAACATAACCCTGCCTTTACTTTCGCGCAGTTGAGTAAAAATGCTTTTCGCTGAAGTTATATTTATCATACGTAAACAAGTCACTGAGGTAAATCTAAGTAGTGTTACAAAATTCAGTTTGGCGTATTCTTTTTAGGTTCTAGGGCGATTTTTCTCACTGCAATTTATACAACCTCGTATTTATGGTTGAGATTCCCGTTTTCTCGACAGGTGTGATTCCCTGATCAAGTCTATGTTTTATTAACATTTCTTAATAAGGAAATACAAAAATTCCTGTAATGAAGTGAAAGGAGCGTATTAATAAGATGAAATCTGCATTTTTTAATGTGCACAGAAATTCACCAACAGTAATGAAATGCTTTTTGGAATAACAAACACTAAACCTTTTATTATCATTTCAGTATGCCACTTGACCATTGCCCATTGGTAATTCAGTTTTAAGTTACTCTACGGTTTTAATTATTTAAGGCTTCTCTGAGTTTATACCATTGCAATATTATACAAAATTTTTCATTAATGTTAGAAAAAAGTTTGGGGATATACCAACTGACATGCTTGATTGTCACAAAAGAAAAAATCCATTACTGAAGATGTGATTTAAATAATTACAGCCACTTGATTCTTCAATCTATCGCTCATGTCCATAACGAAAGTCATCCTCACGGTTAATTAATTAGCTTTTATTTTCTCCCAAAGTCAAATTCTTACTAGCGCATATAAAATAGACACGCATATGGATTTCTGGGTTTCGAAGAAAAAAAAATTTTTATTTACCATTACTTTTACACTTAGTGTTTCACCATGTATTCTATGTACGAGAAACTGCAATTTAATCACACATTGTCCGTTAAGAGTTTCTCCTATTCTGTCACTGTAAGCATTGTGAGCGAAATCAATGAGTTGAATTAACTTCGAATAGCGCTGTTTGACTTAATATTTAAAGTATTTGCTAAATACAATTGTATGATACCAGCGATTTTTCCTGGCGTACATTTGGTTGGATTTGGTTCATTCTGAATAACCCAAGTAAAAGTAAAAATGTATTACACATAGAAATTATTGTTATACCTCAAGAACATTATGTTGGTGCAGACCCTGGCCAAATGGCTCGTGGTAATGGCACGTTTATATTGCAGTTGTTACATGACCGTTTTGTATTTGGGTCACTTTTAAATTAGAAAATTTAACAGTTATTTCGCTAGATTTATTAATAGCACAAAATATTTGACAAAGTATTTTTTTAAAATAATATTTTGTCGTTGTTACGATGTCTTCCCCGTAGTTCCCTTTTGTTGTTTTTATCCAAATAATTTTTTCACTGTAAAAAAAAAATTAGGAAAATTGCCTTACAATTGTAAGTTAATATTCGCAAACGTGTTTGGGAAACGTATTTTTCTTTACATGTAAGACAGTGGAAAATCTCATACATGGGTGGGAAAATTACCTCACTACGTGCGCATATCCTCGGCATTGTCTCAACAGCTGGGTGTGGGGATGGGAGGAAGAAACAAAACGAGGCGCCATGTTGGACAGTTAGTAGGACTTATATCCGTTAGTTCTTTTGGTATTGTTCTTACTTTCCAGTAAAAAAAATTTAACACTACTTTCACGTATTTTTATTATTAGCACACAATATTTGGCAACGTCTTTTTCAAATAAAATATCTTGTCGTTGTTGCGTCTTTACCATAGTTCGCGTTTGTTTGCATCGAAAAGAAGTTTTATTTAAGTAATTCGGGAACTTAAAAAACATGAGTTTAGTCCTTTTTTTTTTTTTGTCATGTTTTTAATAATAATAGGTTTGTGTGTGTGTGTCTATATATATGGTTCAGTATTCATTTATCAAGATATTAAATCTTTTCTTGTGAATATGAATTATTTCCTTCTTAAAGCTCACTTATTATTTAATTCAGACAATACCAACGGTTCTTACTACAAAATTTATGTTTTTCTTTTGTGTGTGGCATACCGGTAATAACTATTATCTGCCCTGGGGCGAATTTCCGCAGTATCTAGTAAGTTACACGGAGTGGGTGGTGGGGGTGGGGGGTTACGGGTAGTGCGTCTGATATTGCAGGGTGTCGGCAAGGGAGGGGCAGAGGGAAAGAGAGTACAGGCAGGAAACAACGGACAGTCGGCCACAGTCTGATACACATGGCGGCGTCTGCTCTTCCCAGCCGCAAGGTCAGTCCCAGGCTGCGAACCGAGTCCAACCTCACTGTTGCTCAACTCCTCTGCTTTACAGACACACTAATAAAAAAAAAATTACATCTAATTTTAAACATTAAATGATTATTTTCTGGTTCACAGAATTTCCATTTGTAGCGTCTGTATTATTTCTACTCTTGCAATATGAACTAATATTTATTAATATTATGTTTGAAACGTAATGGCAATGGTGAGCTCATGTTGTTATGATGGTGTGACTGAACTGTGTCCATTGCCAACCATGAAACTAAATAAAAGTCGCACACACACACACAGAACCCAGCAAGACAGGCAGACTCTTGCTGAGTTCTGTGTGTGTATGTGTGTGTGATTTGGTTTAGTCTCATGGTCTGCAATGGACAAAGTCCAATCACACCATCGTAATTACAGTTATTAAAACGTTTTTTACGAAGTTTCCGTGAACAACAGCTGATAAAGTAAAATCATCACCATTAATGGAATTCCACGTATTCAAAACGTCTCTGGAAATTGTACACCTTTACGTTACCTGAAAATAACGACCATTTCATTGACATTATTTGTTTTCCAAGAATGTTGTTAGCGGTCTCTAAGAAAATAAATATGTGCAAAGAGACAGTATACGAATTTTTAATACAATGGTTAACTCAAATTTATTAGTTATCACATTTTACTTGGAAATGTTCTTGAAATTATTTTAAGTAAATTTAAATTTTGTAACATTTTTCCTTTGTCGTTAATACTGGAAATTTTTGTGAATAAGTTTTCAAGATTTTTGTTAAATTAAATAAAAGCAAATTATGGTATTTTAAAAGGTAAGTGGGTATCGTGCCAATGCTTTGAGTACCCTGCGCTTAATGATATCCGACACTAACAAATTTATCAATTGAGTGTGAAGTGACATTTCAGTTGATTTACTTTTTATGGCACGATAAAATTTGCGTGGAATAATTATTTCACCAATTGAAAATGTTTATGGTTCACTTTTTTTTTTTTTTTTTTTTTTTTTTTTCATAGTTGTGCATTGCATTTACATTTTCACTATTATTGTTACGAGAAAAATATAATTAATCACTAAATAAATTGATACAATAGCGACGAAAATTATTATTACTTTGAGTATTTTAAGGGCACAACTATATATATATATACACACACACACACACATTTTGTGTAAATCCTTTTTCTTAGACTTACTATAGTAGTCTTGAAACATTCGATGACACTGAATTAAAAAATATGATGTTTCAGATCTGTAAGTTCCTTGGTTTTATTTGTTTGAACGTGGCAAAAAGAAAGTAACAATTATGAGTAATTACGATTATCTTCCTTATATAAGCCAAGGAAACTGAATTTTATTTACTATCGACAATTACAGTATATTATCTCTAGAGTCTTCAAATTGACCAGCGTTTCGGATAAATATTACATATTGAGTTGAAAGCTGTTCATATTGATTAAGGTGTTCCAGTTCTTGTTGGAATTGTACACTTATTGATTTTAAAGGCCGCTTATGACCACGAAGATATTAACGGCATTTGCTTTGGGATCTTATAATCATGCTAGTAGATCTTCATGAACAGTATGCATTACCTAAACTAGAAGTGGATTTCATTAACACAAACAGTGACTTATATTATCTCAACGTGTTACTGCTTACGAATTTCAGATCCTAGGCATGCGTCCGTTATTATAGGTATTCTTCGCATTGTGATTTAACTCAACAAAAATGCTTGTACATAATCATAAATTCACATAACGTGTTACAGAAAATAAAATGCCTGAAATATATTGTTATAAATAAAGGAAAAATAATGCATAATTTTTTTTGTAGGAACTTTAAAAATCCATTTTGGCAAACATTTGTATCGTAATAAATAAATACCAGTAGCTGCCCAGCCGGTCCACTACCATTTGAAACAACTTTATAGACGTAAAAGTATATTTAGTAGACATTAAACTGTGCCTGTGCGATGAACTAGTTACGCCAGTTTTTAGTTACTGTGCATGATTGTTCGTTAATATCAGCAAGGCACAAAAAAATCGTATAGAGAAAGTATTGCATTTCATTAATAAATTTTAAAGGTTTCTGGCCAACTACTTTGAACATTTCTCTTTTATATTTTTAGCTACTTTTGAAACGCTATAATAATTTAAATACAAATTATTATTTTATTTATGATAATAGCTGACTTTAGATCGATATTCTTTTCTTAAAAATATGGCTGCGTTTTTAAGCCCGTGGATAATAATAAACCTCGCCTCATCGTCGTAAACGCATTTCACTGCGAAACAATAAACACGCGAACACCGAACACGTTCGTCGTAACGTTAGGAGTTTCTCGTGACGGAACGAAGATAAACCGTCGTAACTAACAGTTCGTGATGGTGGTCGAGATATAAAACTCGTCCATCTCGCGAAAGAACAATGGACGAACGGCGAGGTTGACACGCGCGCGGGTGATGTCCGGGAACACTGCTCTCACATCAGAACAAGCAAAACTATATATCTGAAACTATAACAGCTGTAGCAATGCACGGTGGCGCCACGTGCAGGTAGGAACAATGCAGTGGCAGGTGGGTGAACTACATTTCCAGCGTGGTTGGTAAAGCACGCGGAGTTAAGCCATTACTCGCTCGAGTGATGCTACTTAAAATCGAGAGACGTTCATTCCCAAGGAATTTCGAATATGGATGCAACAATAGCAGATTTCTACGTTTATAATTTCGTAATAATAACTTCAAGTGATTATTAAATTACACTAATAAAAATCTTTACTTCGGAGTGGACTTTACTGTTAATTTTACATCTCCACATAAAGAGAATAAAGTCAACAAACTCGGTTTTCTCAAGTAAGTGTCTGACTCCAACATTAGCACCGTTAAATTTTTCAGACAGTTGAAACAGATCAGCTGTGATTTATTACACTGAAATATTATTCAAATTGGAATTTATGATTAATTCGCAATAACCCTAGGTTTGGTGAAATTAAATTCGCTTGTTAAGTATCGATGTCTTGCAGTATTTCAACTTGCTCTAAATAAATGAGTGGTAACTCAGAACTGTATTAGAATACAAGTTATCCCCGACCCTGCTGTTTTTTGTCGAAACAAATTAAATTTTGTTGTCTGCACTAAGAACACGCTAGCCGTTGCAGTTAAAATAAAAGTTGTGAGGGAATAGCGAAGACGAAATTCCGAATACGTCATGTGTATATATATAGTATATTCACACTAGTCCTAAGTTAGCAGTGTACGAATTAGTATCTTATTGTCCCTGGACACAGCCCGGAGTAGCAAAGGATTGGAATCCAAGACCAGGCTCACAGGATATGTGATTCATACTATAGATCAATTCAAAAGAAGGTTGGTTCATAAATCACGTTATGCGTACGCGAAAAATAATATCCTCTCAAGGCAAATCGTAAAACTGCCAACATTGGTGGAAGGTACCTGCGCTCGTTGATGTTTTTTTTTATTATTAATGTTTTTATTGATTGTTGCAGCCAGTATAACCCAGCATCACGCGTACTCTATAAAATAAATTCCTTTAACTGCCTGACATATAGTTGAAGTTTTTTACCTCTACATGGAACGGAAAATTTACCGCCTATAAAAATATGGAAATGCGGAGAGTCGCTGCTCTACAAAGTTGGGAATTCCACCACGTATTTGTCTCTTCCCTGAACAAGTGAAGAATTAAAGAATTAATAACAGCACTTACACACAAAAATAACACTGCCTTAAATAAAGCACGATTTACCATAAATGTGAAGGAAAAAATTACCATTCAAGTTTTCTCGGCCTGCGAATGCGATGATGTGGTAAATCTGAGAACAATTCCTTGCATTGTATATTAAGAGCTATGGAAAAATCTTCCGCACTACGCAAATTCCTTAAACATAAAATGTGGAACAGAATTTGAACTATGAGACATATTCTGCTGGAGTTAGATATAGTGACAAGATATTTGATTGCTGGTAACTGCCATATGCGGCAGTATTTTATGAATTAAATAATTCTCAATTTAAATATTGCCAACATTCTTGCAAACAATTAAGGATACAAGCCACAAAATCAGTAGATATGCCAAATTGTTGTGTTAGGTTGAATAAATAATGATATTTATATGCCTTAACATGGAAATAACTTTATTTTAACAACATAATTTAGTGGGGGTTTTCAGGAAGACGAAATGCCGTTGAAATTAAAGAAGGAAGTTCAGTTTAAGTTTTATTTTTATTCAATTTTACATAGTAACGTTTTATAACTTTGTAAAAGATTATTGTCTCATATGTACGGATTTGTGGCGTTTATTCGTTATCGTTCAAAAAATTGTCAATAGTTTTTTATTTCAAAAATTGGCATTGCATCAACTATTTATTACTCTGTGTGAGATTTTTAATTTAAATATACAACGTGTTTCCAAACAACACCGATAAACTTCGGCAGCTTATTCTTGACAAAAAAATTAAACGATAATGTCTTTGCCACTTTTTCCTTAAAGTGATTATTAAAGGAGCTAGCTACGCGCCTCCAAGAACCACGGTATTGAATGTAATTGGGTTTTAAATATCAGGAACTAGTCGCGATTAAGCCACAAATCGGTGAATTGTGTTTTGTAGAACGGATATCTCACTCCTGTGAAAATGCAGTTGGTAATATCCACCCCCTTCATCGGGAAAATGGGGGTTGCAACCCTGTGTTTTGTTACGAATCAGCACCCCTATTTTCATGTTGACGGGGCATGATATTACCAACCGCATTTTCACAGGAGTAAGATCTCGGTTCTACAAAACACTATTCACCGATTTGTTGCTTAATCGTGAGTGGTTCCTGATATTATTAACTTAATTACATTCAAAACCATGGATTTTTGGGGCGCGATGCTCGCTTAGTAATTCATTTTAAGGATAAAGTGGTACGATAATTTTTATCTTATTTCTTGTCAGAAATAACTTGCTGGAGTTTGTTGGTGTTGTTCGGAAACACTTTGTATAGTTTATGAAGCAAACCACATTGATATATATTAAGGGGTCCGTATACCTGGAGCAGTTTTCCACTTTTGAAGCCGAAAAGTGCGGGAGCGATAAGGGTGGTACTACTAAGCCCATTGGGGACACTGTGGCATGGCTGCTAAAGCACTCGCCTCCCTGAACCGGATTTGATTCCCGGGGGGGGGGGGGAACTCCCGAATTTTCACACGAGGGAATCGTGCAGGACGATGTCGCTGATCGGTGGGTTTTCTCGAGGATCTCCCGTTTCCCCCCGCCCTGGTATTCCGGCGCCACTCCACGTTTACTTCACTGCATCCTCACTCTCCACTATCACGTGCATTAACTCGCGTGCAGGGTTCTCATTGTGCTGCGAGTACGTATGGGACTTCAAGCGGCGACCCCATCATTTTATTGGTGGAATTTCTGTAGCTAAGTTCAAAGCAGGGCCCGGTACAAATTTCGCATGAAATGCCTTGGTCTGAAATGTTATTTATTTTCGTGTGCAATCAGTTAGCGCTGATGTGATATAGTAATTTTTAAAAACGGTCATTACAAACACACTTGAACGCAGTTCATGCGCGATGTAGCAGGGCGTCTGTTCGAGTTTTTAAAAAACTATAGAATATATATATTTCTAGGGCAAAAATTTAAGTCAGTACTTTGTCGCCAAGTCAACAATTTTGTTATTGAAAAGTGTCTAATTCAGCAAAAATTGCTGTAATTAACCCTCTGTTTACGATATTAATTTCTCTTTAAATCAATGTTTTAAACTATAGTGACAATATGTTGCCTTTTCTAAACAGATTGCTGTATTAAAACCTTATAGTTACCACGTTTTTTCCATCGCCAACGAAATGCTTCGTCACTGCGGAACGTAACCTTGATGCTTTAAAAAAATTTTAGTATGGAAACAACATAAGAAGTTTATATTCTGTTCTTGATTTTACGTTTTAGGAATTCGCGAAAACAACGAAAGGTTTTCGTAGCCCTTGAAAGAGCGCTCCCCGGGCGTAATTAATTTAGAAATGTACCGTAAATACTGTTACACGCGTTTCACTCTCTTGTACAGGAAGGTGTACGTCTTTCTTGTTCAACTCAACTTGCATCGTGTGACTGGCTAACTTGATTGCAAGTGGCTTGCGTGCTATCCTAGAATCATTTAGAGACTGTTCTATTTTTTGCGTTCACCTTCTCGTGCAAGTAGTTTGTTCACATTGGCGTTTTATACGTTTATGTAGTTCCCGCTGATGTTGTTGATTTGAGAGTGGAAAACAATATTTTTAATTCCGTATTAGTGATTTGCTAGGTTTGTGCAAATATTTGCGTGTAGTGGTGAGAATGAGTGACTGGAGTGCTGCAACATTCAAGTACCGCTACTGTGTGTACGGTATGTGCATGGGACTTTACGAGAGGGTGGTCACCTTCTTGTGCGATAATTGCTGCACAACCTGTAAGCTATATGCATCTGAAAATAAACACATTATTTCACTCGAAAACGGATTCGTTGATAGTTTGACACCAACGCGACTATTTGCCATACTCTGACTGATAAGCAGTGATACATATAAGGTAAAACATGAGGGCTATAAAACAGTAACAGGAAACTGAGAAACCACATATAATAATAATGGCGTGTGGGGAGTGCACCCAGGGCAAGCCGGGGGAAAGGCCCGGGGATGACGGTTGCCAACGGGTCCCAGCTGGAAAGACCGTCACTCGGCCTTGCCCTGGGTGCACTCCTCACACGCCATTATTATTATTACCTTCTTGTTCACCTTCTGGCGATCACCTTTTCTTGTTCGCTAAATACGTCCGTCTGTGTCAGGCTTAGGAAGAGCTAGGCCGCCCGCGTGAGCCCGCGACAGCTGGGTGACCGGCGCGCCAGATGCAAGGGGCTCCGTTTCGTTTCGACGACGGAACGAGCCAACACGATCCCGGCAGGCAGTAGAGCTGGAGGGGACGTGCCGTGCTGGCTCTCGTGTCACCACGTGTTTACGGCACGGCAGCGCGTTTATCATCGTTACGGCGAGGGTCATGTCTGCGCAGCTACGCGCGGGATCCGCTTGCCCGCTGCTGCGCGAGACTCTGATTGGTCGAAGACACCTGGAGCCGCCAGTCTGACGAACTCTCGCCCGGAGGGTGCAGCTCACCAATATTCACTGAAGAGCCAAAAAAAACTGGTACACCTGCCTAATATCGTGTAGGATTCCCCCGAGCACGCAGAAGTGCCGCAAGACGACGTGGCATGGACTCGACTAATGTCTGAAGGTATGCAGGAGGCAATTCACACCATGAATTCCTGCAGGGCAGTCCACAAATCCAATCTGCGCCAATTTAAGAAAGGGTTGCACTTCTGTCACGTTTAATGATTCTCGTCAGTCGTCGTTTGTCCCGTTCGTTCACGATCTTTTTCCGGCCACAGCGATGTCGAAGATGTGATGTTTTACCGGATTCCCGATATTCACGGCACGCTCGTGAAATTGTCGTACGCGAAAATCCAAATGTTATCGCTACCTCGGAGATGCTACGTCCCATCTCTCGTGCTCCGACTATAACACCACGTTCAAACTCACTTAAATCTTGATAACCTGCCATTGTAGCAGCAGTAACCGATCTAACTGCCGACCGCATCGCGTTACTCTTATTGGTTCCACACCTCTGTTATTTGCATACGCACGTCTATACCAGTTTTTTTTTGCTCATCAGTGTTTATTACTGAAGTCTCTTTTAGAAAAAAATCCCTGCCCGAGAACACATTGGAAGAGTCCACTGCAAAGTAAGGGAGGAAAATCACCAACCTCGGCAAAATGAGTTAAAGGTTCAACATTAGGCAGTAATAAAAAGATACTAACTATTGTTCGGAGCTCATGAACACATATTTTTTGGCTAAACCTAAATAATTAAAGAAAAATATTTTGACAACACAGAAGGAAATCTGTAACTAATATTATTCTGTAAAAGATAAGCATTCGTACGTTACCTTTCCCCCTTTTCTTCTCCACTTTGTGGCGGAAGCGATGGGACAAACTTTTATGACTCGGCGTAACTCACTGCAGGGAATAATGGCAATTACTATAACGGAATATTTTAGTAGAATTTGAATTCAACAGAAAGCGTGTGGCTGTAAGCTTGGCGCCAGAAATTAATTTAAAGACACGCATGTTATTTATGGTCTAAAGTAACGCCTAGTGGCAGGACATGCTTTTGAAGGTGGAACAGGGCCACTATTTCATTGCCAGCTTTTCATGAAAGTATTTGAGAAGAAACATTAAATGTTTGTGTAAAGTTAATAAAGATCCACGACCGCTGCAAACCCGTCGCTTACATCAAGGTGTTTCGAGAAAATATGGTTGTCGCCCTTAATGTTCTTGTAATTTAATCTTTCAGAAGTATGATTGCTTGATAAACGGTCGTAAATAGAGTGTGAGGTAGACAGCTCATGTCAGCTGTCCAATGAATAACTTTCGAGTCCCAAAACTATTTTTCTGTATATGTGTTAGCATCGTATGGCTTCGTATAAGGTTGCGTCATTGCTTTCGTTATGAAAAAAATTGTATACTTCATCTAGTTAGTAATCTGCGTTACGTAAAATAAGCAAAATAATTATTTTATAATACCAAATGTCTGGTTTAAAACTACGTGTAAACCAACGCTCAAATCACTTTTAAACTACGTAATTTTGGTACTTCTACGGGTAATTCACGAAACAGTGTTGGTAACATGCACAGTAGAAGAAAATTACTCTATCACATATTTAATCAAAATTAACAACGGCTTGTTAAAAGTCAACGAAAAATTTAATGTTATATTATCACTAGCAACAGGAAAATTTCGCGAGTGCAGTGATGTTTAGCTTAGACATCGCAATCCTCTCTATTCTAGAACCTCAGCTGTTCGTTCATTGGCTGACACCTCAGTGAGTAGCCAGTTTTATTCTTGGCAAAGCAGAAAGATACTCAGTGCTTGTTTTCATACAGGTATGCCATTGGTTCAGAGTCGTCCACAGCATGTCTAATAAACTCTGAACAAATTGCAAAAGTAACTCAAATATAAGTGAGTAGTATGATTATGGTAAGTCTGAGACATAGGCGTCTTGACGTAGGACCTAGGCGCCTGTCGGTCACCATATTGGATCCCTGTGACCTTTGACCTTTCACATTTTACCCAACGCAAAAGACCGAGCTCCGATCGTAGATCTCCTGATCTCGGTTCGGATCTAAGATTGAGATGAAACACTGTTTGTGATTGGCTCTGATTTCGTGACGTCATGATGCAACTGTTTATTTTTAAGTTCGGAGACAATTAATGAGTTTTTGTGGACATTATTTCTTCAGACTAGGATTCTTACTATACTGCATTATCTTATTGAATGCACTGCAAAATTTCCGTTTCATTTGTGTTGTTTGATTGGAAACACTTTGGTCAAACGTTTTAGTTATTTTTAATACCAATCAATACCATTTAAGAAGGTAGTTGGCATAAAACTAGACGGTGCGATGTCTTAGCCGTTTTAAGTAAACTATTTGTTGTATGAAATTTACTAAATAATATTCAAGTGTGTAAAATGTTGTTTTAAACTAACCCTCCCCCCTCCACATATACTGTTTCTAGCCTCGTTTCTAGCGCTATCTGTTGTCGTATTCTTAAGCTACATTTGTTGATAGCAGCTGCTGTTTTGCTAGCAATAAATTCGACGTAAGATTCACTTTATCACTTGACTCGTGCTATAAATTAGGAAAGTTTCTGAATTTCTGAATGGCTTTTCCAGTTTTCCGTTGTGTCTGCCCGGAAGGATAGGCATGATTTCCGTTCTCTTTTTACAAAACATCAATACATCTTTAATTAAATGAATTTACTGGATTTCAAACCTTTGTAATATGTCTCAATTTATATTTTACAACAGTTAGTAAAACAACGATTTAAAAATTTTACAAAGTTTATTTCTAGTAAATGAACATACTTAACAGTGCTTTTAGACACTTCTCTGATCTCGGATGAAGATTTCGAACCACCGCATTCGGCCGTTCGGAAAATGAAGTTCATCTCGATTCTCCAGTCATGCTCTGAACTCGAACGATGCAGCAGTTTTCTGCGTCGATCTCAGATCAAGTTCGGGGCATGATCTCGGACGGAGAGACGAACCTCGGTGGCGGAACTGGCTGTGTAAGCCCGGCAGTTAGCATGACGGGGAGAAGCGGTGAGTTATGAAGGGTAAATGTTCGTGGGCGAGGAGAGGGGGAAGGGGTTGCGTGCGGGCGGCCGTTGGCACCGCCGACGGAGCATCGCCTCGCGTCACGGGCGGAGGATCGTACATCCGGCGTGCCTTATGGGGTCATGCCGGCGGAACGAGCCGTTGGCACATCCCTCCCTGCCGGCCGTTACAGGGCGCAATCACTGGGCTCCCCCCCCCCTCCACCTTACCGGCGTCCGGCTTCCCCCTCCACCACGGGGACATTGTTCGACTGCGCGCGCATCCTGCAGCTTCCGTCCGACAGTCCACTTGGCAGATAATCAATGCCCTCTCTCTGCCCGAATTACTCGCGTGTACCCGTCATTTTTTCGCGACTCCGCCCTTCACTAAAAAAATAAGNTAGCCCATTCACGGTTACTTCCAAATTTTCTGAAACTCTGCTAAAGTTCTTTTTTTGGGATATTCCCCCGCCTCGTGCAAACGAAGCTTAACCAAGTTAAGTTTTGTTCTGCTCAGGTTAGGAACGAAACGAGATGTCCTGTGGGAGAGTTTGGCATAGGGGAAATTTCCGCCGGTAGGTGCGCAGTGTTCCAAAGAGGTCGCGTTTAATTAAACTTTAAAGCTACGCGAATGATAAAAGAGAAATTTTTTACTAAGTCACTTAGTTATTCCATATTTGATCAATGGTTATCGCAATTGTCCTGTTTTTTAAAGCAGAAATGAGAGAAAATCTGCTACGTATGCAACACTAGCGCTTAAATAGCCGCGAAAATTTTCCCTTTGCCAAACTTTTAACATTGATTCCAACCAGTAGTATAAGTATCTTAAACATTGATTAGCTAAGCTTAGACAATTACACCGAAGGGAAAACGCAACGCCTTCGTGCGCGCTCAGTTTTATAATATTTTGGATGAGAACTATTTCTTACTTGGCATTACCATCAAACCTGTATTCTGTCGGTTTTATTCATGATAATGGTAAAATAAATATTGTAATTTATAGATATAATAAAAGTAAAAGTTCAATTTACTTAAAAATAGGTATTTTTAGGTTAACACAAGTATAAAACAATTGTGACACGTAAAATATTTAGGAAACAAGCAAACATGAGGTGATTTTTCGATGGTTTGATCCAAAGAGTGTGAAGATGCCGTGAATGGACTATAGGCCATTTTCGTCTTCTGTGCATGTCTAACTTTGGCTCATGAATTTCCAATACAACTGCCAGAATTGCGCGTTCTAACGATAATGCTCCATTTTCTTGCATTTTGTTTCACAACATACCCGCTAATTAAACAAACCCAGTTTTCATAAATTTATTTTATTGCAGCTTTATTACACTTTGTAATACGCGTTGTACTAACATATCAAATAATAATTTTTTGTAAACAATGTGTTAAAAATAGTTGAAGTCGCGTTGTTTCGGAAGTTCCGTAGAAAGAAAAGCTGTCAAATTGTTTGAGCCCGGAGATTGGATGCTGCGCATCTGACCTACGCACTCTACACCGCATGTGCTTCCCCTCCCTCACGCCCTTCACAAAAATATCCGTCTAAATCGATGGCAGTCTGCAAGGTGATATGGCATTCCCCATGTACGTGGGCCCGTTTTAAACGAGTCCACGTCACAAACCCATGGCGAAATTTTTTTCTCGTGCAAAGCCTGCTCTAGTCTACGTAGTTATGACGTCTCGTCAACAGCAGAGCATGATATAGGGAACCAGTTTATCAGAAAATCAGTACTACTGAGAAGTAATTGGCCAATGGCCTGAATTTATTTCGGGAAACCATGGGAAACCGAAATCAGGATATCCGGCAGAGATTCGAACGTGGATACTTCCGCTTTCGAGTCGGTCTTGTTGCTACTACACCACCTCGTCCGCTCTAGTCTGGTTAAACAAACGGTAATTATATTGTTACACGTTTACTGGTACGCATCACATCCCTCGATGCGTGCCCGGTCTTGCGAGCGAAGGAGCGTGCGAGGGACAAGACAGTAACCTGAGGAACAAAGGCAAGCTGCATCGTGCCGCCGCGATAAGCCTACCGCAACTCCCGTGCTCCTGACCTTCAGCGGATTGAATTTACGCGGTTATCTGTGAAAGAATGTTCTGGTTCTATGCCCTAGCCTCCTTCGGCGTGACTCGGGATGCGGGGAACCTTCCAGGTCGGCCTCCGAGCCGACAGTTTTGAGAGTTTGGACGATTGTGTGACATTAAGGAAGAGGTGTGCGAAGATGACGAGCCAGCAGAGTGTCGAGTGGCGGCGAGAGTGAACAGCGGGAGTGAAGTCTGCGGACTGCGAGCATCGGTGCAGTGAAGAATGAGACTGACGGGCGGGACTTTGGACCGGATGCGTGATTGTAAGACATTTGGAATGATGGCAAGAGACAGACTGATTATGTGTAAATAATGAGTGTGACTTAAGTGACCGTAAGAGATACAGTGACACTTATAAGGACTGTAATTAGAATTGAGATAGATATTAAATATTGCGCTCATTGAGAATATCAAGTGTGATAGTGGAGACAATTTAAAGTTGTAAATTATAGCTGTGTGAACAAATTAAAAATCATGTAGGTCTTTTATTTTTATTAAGACCACAATCCCTCATTTCATTAGATGTTGAAAGAAATATTTTACGTGCGTCAAATGCCAATCATTCAGATGTAAGAGTTCTTTGTGGATTTTGCTATTTTCGGACAAGAAAAAATATAGCCCAGTTAGTATGTTACTGGATTGACAAACATCGCGTTTTTTAAAACAAAATAATTGTTGGACTTATGTCTGACTGTTAAGAAATAGTTTTTTTTCTTTAACAACAACAAAAATATTTTGGTGGTTATCATTTAAACAGCTGCAAGCAATTTTCCTGTAACCGTTATGATTACGTTGTCAAAAATATTTGCAGTTTTATTTGCCATAAAATGTTTTATTGATAACTCAGTAATTTTGGTGTTGACCGTATGAAATAATGTTTCTGTTCGAATGAAGTCATTTCTTTGACAAAATTTACGTCTGTAGCCATTGTAAACGTCACTTTTTGAAGTTTTCAATCTTATCAAAATGAATTACTTATTAATGTGTTCAATAGTTATCTGATGTTACATATTCCTACGAAAAAATTACTTTTAGTTCCAAAATATATATTTAAAATTTACCTTTTCTAATAAATTTATTTTTACACTTCTCTTCGCGAGATTTACACAAACAAAACAATAATGAAAAATATTGTAAAAAATAATTTATTGAATTAATTAAAACTTATTTAAGTATTACAAATTAACCAACTATCATTGTGTTAACTGCCAGGGAAGTTAAATTATTTATTTTATTGCAAACCGTTATTATTTCAATTCGTATAATTTTATACATATGCGTTACTTTATTTTTTAACAGATTTTTCCTTTAAGGAGAGAAACATCACTTTATTCTGGTTTGCTGCAGCCGTAATAACAAATATTAAGTTGAACAAATGAAAAAATTTACATCGTAAACTAATGATGTGGGATAGACATATATGTAATCACAAAATAACCGCTCATGCGTTTTTTTAAATGTTATATATAAAACATTTTTTGAAAATTCTTAACATTTTTTTTTTTTCATATGCATGGCCTGTTATTTGGTGATTACATGTGTGTCACGCGTTTGCCTATTGCATTAGTTTGTGTTGTAAATTTTCTCATTTGTATAATTTAGTTAGTATTTGTTATTATGGCTGCAGAAAAGTATTACGTCAAATTATTAAAAACATATAAAGTGTAAATTTTTTTAGTCAAGGAAAATGGCATTACACGCAAAGCGTCCAAACTGAATAACGTTTGGTACAAAAATAAAATAATGTATTTTTTGGTATCCAACACCCTTAAAATGGGAATTGCTAGCAAAATATCGTATCTAAAATCAGCGTTTGTGCGTATATTCGTATCTAAGTAAATTAATGTGCTAGGAATATTATTTTATTTCAGGAAAGGTAAAAAAAACTGTTATCTACAGCTACCACTTTTTACCTTTATCCTATCAAAAATGTTCAAACAGGAAAACATCGTGAAAATGGTTAAGGCTTTCCTGTGTAGTTTTCTTAAGAGGATAACTTTTCATCTTTGGTTTCATCTGTTGGCTTACATTGCGTGTAATAATATCCTACTGTCACATACTTATAAGCTGTTTACTGTAAATAGAGCACTTCTGGAAGCCCTGCCTAAGATCTGCCTGTATGCACGTTGTGTATTCCTTAATAGAAAAGAAATTATTTTACAAATCTACCCATTTTTTACAACTAGACTCATTAAATAAAAACTGAAAGCAAAAGAAATAATTTAAATTATAACAAATTGTTACCTGACAATTTTTATTCGACATTATGATATGGAACTATTTTTCATCCATCGTTACCAACTTTACTGGGCGCATGTCACTCAGTGCACAGGTTATAAAATATGTGCAGGCAGGGGCAGTGACTTTTTTCTAAGGTTGATTTCAAAAGTGCTCACTTTATCGTGAACAGCCCTTAACTTGTGAGAAATTCAGCTTCATGGGGATGTGTATCACAGTTCTTGGGAGGGCCCGTTGCGAGGCTTCCTTATTAACAGACGCGTTTTTTGAAGCATTTAAATGTTTTACTAGAGATTCCCCTTGAGTGTGTGGCACAATCACACGAAGTGGAGATGATCGAGCTCTCTTCTGGCATATCGGAGAGTAGCGTTCAGACATCACTGCTAATGCATTTTATAATAAAGAACTGTGAGCTGAAAGGCTACGCTGTCGATAATCTTTTCACGTTTAGGGTACATGCATTCGTAAAGTCGGGATAAAATTAATTGTTTTTTTTTTGCGCCTGAACAGCAGGCAACTGCGCTTTCTTCACTGTAATGCATGTTTGCCGATACACAAGGCGCCCCAGTGAAAACTATCCATAAATTTTTTTTGTCTGTATCGCTGACAACAAAACTGGTGTGAAATAATAATTTGGTCGAAACTAGAATTATAAGCGAATTATTATCTAGTATTCACAGCGACAGTGTCGATTTGGATATATGTACAGTATTTTAAGTTAAAACTAACGCATATTTAAAAAAAAACCTGTTTTCAGTATCCGGAAACATATTTAAATTCTGTTTGTCTATTTTTTAATTATACGTGCTGTGATCATCTACATTCGTAGATATTCTAGAGAATGAAATTAACGAGAAGTTAAGATAAATATGAAATGTTTATCTATATGATTATTTTGTGTCTACAGTTGTAGACGTGCTATAGTAGCTACACGTATAATTAATGCACACACATTATAAATAACAATCCTATATTAATCTCTATAGTTTCTAAATAAGATACCAATATAATAAAAATTAAGGTATTTGCCCATTCTTCGACAAACGTAATGTTTGCTGCCTTTTCATTACAACTACGTCAAATTGTTTTATTTTGGTGCGTACTGGTGTTTTCCTCCAAGACACATTTATTTATGGCGTTATGTGCTGTATTTATGAGGTCTGAGAATGAGTAGCATGAGTGAAAAGGACTGGTAATAAATAAAATACTTTTCTAGTACAGACCCAGTCGTATCTCGCATTGTCAGCTGTGTTGGTATTTTCCAACAGTGACAACGCGTTGTAGCGGTATACGTATTATCTGTGCTACCTAAATAAAACGTCACAGAAATTTTTTTTTCAAAACCTTCTTTTTTTCAATTGCTCCGAAATCCAGAAGGTAGATATTCTCCGTTTCATATAACTTCAGTAAATTTTGACAAACATTGTGACCAACCTACACAACATGTAAACAGTAAACGCCCCCATTTGCAAAGTACTGTGTCAGCTGATGGTTGTAGCGGGATGCGTGTTATCACTTTGGCGATCTTCGCGATGATTGTTAGTAGAAAGTAGTACTCGGCATTAAAAATTATAATTAAGAAATTAAATCATAATTATAATATTAATAGTTTTAATTGCGCTCTTTAATAATATAGAATGTTATGTAGTAATAAAGCAAAGGTTTTAAAAACATTTAAAAAACATTATAGTAGCGCATGTGAACATTACGGTTATGTAAAACGTCCCCACCCGCCCGGTGAATGTCATGGTCATTGAGATCTCTACCGACATAATTTATCTATATGCAAGAATTCCTTGCTGGTGGTGTCGGAATGTTCCATATGCTGGTAATAATTTTTGTAAATGCGTATTTAATTAAATGTAGTTCGTCGTAGGTGCCTTTTTAGAACAGTCTCCTCAGTGAAAATGAAATATAGACACGTGCCTACAGCTTCGTAAAATATTGTTGGTTGTGTGCTTTGATCTGCCATTTTCCTTGACCATCATGAAGCGCGAGCTGCAAAGTATTTACGTTGTGAAGTTTACCGAACACTTTCTATTCAAAGTTAAAAGAATATAACTACTTTCGCTCCGTTGTTGCCAACTTTACTGGGCGCATTCCACAGGCCGTGTACCCGTTAAAATACAAGCAGGTAGGAGCAGTGAAATGTTTCTAAGGTTGATTCCAAACGTGCTCAGTTAATCATGAACAGCGTGTGTGTATATGCGCATAGGCTGTTCACGGTAAAGTGAGCACTTTTGAGGTCCTAGTTACTTTTTCCTTGCAGCTATTTTTTTTTATTCTTTAAACACCATTTTAAATAAATATTGTCATTCCACCGCACTCGGAAGTCAACGTCTGGGGCTAAAATAAAATACTTTTATTCACTATTATTCCAAATTAGAGGGCTTTCAAAAGTGCTCACTTTACCGTGAATAGCCTATAGGAGCAATGGCTTTTTTTTAAGGTTGATTTCATACGTGCTAAGTTATTAGTAAACAGCGCGCGCTTGTGTATACAGGATGATTCACAGCACCCGTATCACTCCTTTTTCTCGGCAACAACCCGACACCAGGGATTCGCGAAAAAAAAATTACGATATCTATACCCTATATGAATAATCGATTGGTAACAATTCCATTCACTCTAACATACTGGAGATAGCCGTACAGACGGGGGGAGGGGGTGAGGTTTGAAATTGCGAAAGGGAACAGGGGTCGTATATGGTATTGTTGGATAGATCGTCTAAACGGAAACAACATTTACTAAGACAGTTTTTTTTCTGACGTGCATAGTTTACGCACAATAAAATAAATCATGTAAGCATATGGTTTTTGACGTGCGTAGTTTGCGCACAATGAAAATTGATCACAGACGTGGTTTTCGTGCAACAATCAAAAGGAAATCAACGAAACGTGTTGTTTTTTCTCGCGTGCATACCTGGTATACGTACAATCAAAAGGACGTCAGGTGTACTGTAAATAGCGGTATGGTGTGAGAACTACTGTGAACTGGGAACTGGGAACACTCATTCGCACACATCCTCTTCAAAAGCGTTCGAAACGTCGACAACCCTGTATCAGACACGACTCTGCTCTTCTTACATTCGTGGTTGCTCTACGGACCTCAGCAGAGCTGAGAGATCCACACGCTGCTCTGATTCTGTCTCTCATTTCCTTCCCTCGTTGTTGGACGCACGCAGTAGAATATATCTTTAATTCTCACCCACAAAAATAAGTCGTTTGGGGACAAGTCTGGAGAACGTGGTTTCCAAGCCACAGGACCCATTCGTCCAATCCACCGTCTGGGGAATAACATGTCAGCAACTAGCCGAGCTCTGCGTGAAAAGTGAGTATGACAGCCATCCCGTTGAAGCCACAGTGTTAATCTCAAAGCGAGAGGGACATCTTCGATCAGCTGATACAAAATATTCTCTAGGAAGTCTGCATACGCTGCACCATTCAAATGCCCTTCAAAAAAATATCGTTCTATGACACGATGTCCGAGAAGGACACACCAAGTATTAAGGCTCCACACATGCTGGTTATCCACTTAACGGAACCAATGTGGGTTGACTGCTTACCAGTAATGGACATTATGTATGTTAACGTCACCACTACTCTCGAATGTGGCCTCATCAGTTACACAAAATGATGCGATGGAAAGCATGGTCCTTGCTCGGGTACCAGTTGCAGAAATCATTGCGCGTAGGAAAGTCATTATTCCCAAGTTCTTGGTCCAGCTGTACATGGTACTGATGTAAACGATTATCAGCGAGGATTCTCCACACTGTACTTCGAGACAATCCTGAGTCNTTAACGTCACCACTACTCTCGAATGTGGCCTCATCAGTTACACAAAATGATGCGATGGAAAGCATGGTCCTTGCTCAGGTACCAGTTGCAGAAATCATTGCGCGTAGGAAAGTCATTATTCCCAAGTTCTTGGTACAGCTGTACATGGTACTGATGTAAACGATTATCAGCGAGGATTCTCCACACTGTACTTCGAGACAATCCTGAGTCGCGGGCAATCCTCCGTGAAAAATCATGAGGATTAACTACCATGGCAGCAAGTACATCAACAGCCATCTCGTCTCTCACATGTCGTCTGATGCGACGACGTTTGTTGCGTGTCGGTTGCATTAGCCAGATTGTCCGCATGCGACACGCAAGACGCTGGAAGACGTTGTACGAGTGACGGACGCGCTGTGGGTATCTCTCTGCGTACAAACGGGCAGCAGCTCTGCAATTCCGACGACATTCTCCTAGTGTAATCAGCTTGTAAAATTCTTCTTCGTTTGTAAAAGGCATTCCATTCATAAATCAACACCACAGACAGACAATGTCTGACATTGGAACAACACACGCGGTTTATGGTTGCAATGTAAAACGAATGACTGTCTGAATGAACGACTTTACGATTGGCAGTTAACTTGCATTAAAAGTCTGCAGTTCCTGTAAGTGGTAGATTACTTATCTGCTTGCTACGTAGTGCTGCATTATTCTCCACTTTTGCTCGGAAACAGTATTATACGTACTGCATAAGTCCATGCAGTAAGGCACACAGGCCACTGCTAGTATCAAAGCGATTCTCCCACTCCTACAGGCAATACCGTAATGGCACACATTGTGTATCTGACGAGCATAGTTTACGCACAACCAATAATATTTGTATAAACTTAACCTTCCCCTCCTCATACCTCTACCAAAGGTATGGAATTACTACCAATCGATGCTTCATATAGGGTATAGTTATCACTTTTTTTTCGCGAACCCCCGGTGTTGTGTTGTTTCCGAGAAAAAGGGGCGATATGGATACTGTGAATCAGCCTGTATATATAAACAAAGGATCTGCTACACGCAGGGCCTGGTGAAACCTTCCATAATTATGGGGCCGCGGTGGATGATCGGTTAGCGCACAAGCCTCCCACCAAGACGAACCGGGTTCAATCCCCGGCCGGGTCACTCCCGGATATTCGCAAGAGGGAATCGTGCCGGTAGATGCCTCTGGTCAGCTGGTTTTCTCGGGGATCTTCCGTTTCCCCCGCCCTTTCATTCCGGCGCTGAAAATGTTTTCGGTTACTATTCGTCTGGGGAAATATGATAATGTTATATACAATATAGTTAAATGGCTTTTCCCGCGGCTCCGCTCGCGTGGACTACAGAATTATTGTTTAGTTAAAATTATTGATATATGTATATATGCTACCATGGAGTTTTTTTAGGTCTTTTTATTCTACACAATTCTTTACTACACGATATTGTTCCATCTTTAACGGTTTAGACAGCGTATTGCAAGAGAGCGCGCTGGCGGCAAACTTTTTTTCCGACTTGATTCACTATTATTGTCAGTGATTATTCCTTATGTTACTATACGTAATAAAATATGTACTAAAACCTGGCCAGAGAATATAGCTATGAATTAAAAAAAACACATAATTCGGATACGTGGTTCTCGAGTGATAAGCGCATTAACAGACAGAAAGACAGAGATAAGTTGAGTTTTGTAATATGTACAGAAGATATTCCCATACTTGTGTGGGATTTTCCCACACTTTTTGTTAGGTTCTTTTCCGTACGATTTGGGGAATAGTACTTTACTCGTTACGGAAGTTTACTCTACATTTAAGAGGTAATTTTACTTTACATGTAAGTGTAATTTGCTTCCCTTACATGCAAGGGAATTTTACCTCAATTTTTTTTTACAACGTACAGAAATAAACGCGTTTGTGCAGGAGCAGCTTAAACAGATTTCACAAAAGCAGCAATAGCATTTGGTTTTCAACAAAATATTCCTGTGCCACATTTAGCAGTAAATGATGTAATTTTTCCCGGCAGTTACGGGTGCATAACCTAGGATCTCATAACCTCGCAACAGGTGTTGCCAGTATGCGCATGTGGTCTAAAAATGAAGTTAAACGAGGTGTCGTTGACGTCATTTCTTGCCTTCAGCATTACCTTCATGCAAAGTTACCACATAGTGTAAAACATATATAGTCGGTTCATGACTGGAAGAGACTTTCTTGAAGCCCTGCTAAAGATCTACTTTCAAGCCCATTTCGTATCCTTTTGCCAAAGGGTAAACAAACATTGCCATGTGGCAGTCACATGGCAATGTTTACATGCAATGTTTACATTCCACTGTGTGTGTGTACATGTGTTCGTACATGCACGTACCCATCATAAAAGTAATGTATATATTATTAATGGATATTCCACAAGCGTAAAGTTTTTAATCTTGAGAATTTCACACAAAAGAATATGTGATGCAAGCGAAAAACATTTCATTATATAAACCCAAAATGTGAGTATTAAAAATTAGATGTTTCGTGTGCGTGCCTGTCTCTCTCTCTCTCTCTCTCTCTCTCTCTCTTTCTCTCTCTCTCTCTCTGTGTGTGTGTTTGTGTGTGTATAGGTTTGATTTTGACTGGGGGATTGGGTGGGGAAGAAAAACTTTCACTTTGANCACATGGCAATGTTTACATGCAATGTTTACATTCCACTGTGTGTGTGTACATGTGCTCGTACATGCACGTACCCATCATAAAAGTAATGTATATATTATTAATGGACATTCCACAAGCGTAAAGTTTTTAATCTTGAG
>NQII01005115.1:39350-53414 GCA_002778355.1 Clitarchus hookeri | reverse complement strand
AAAAAAAAAAAAAACAGTAAATGAATTATTATAGGTTAAACAAGATAATCGCACCAATTCTCTGGCACGTGTGTCGACCACATCTCGCCAACAACACACGGAACGAAGGTTTGTAAACAAATGGCCGCTCTACTTTCACCTTGAGCGTGATCTTGTGAGTATGCAAGAAACATTGAAATCAAAGTAAGTTAGCATCACGTCATTAATAATTGGCATAATAAGATACAAGTCTTTTCGAAACCCATTTGCAAGCGATAAATTAACAATTACGTTAAAACTTTAACTATTTCCTCTCTTTGTGCTGGCAACCTAACGGCATAACTGCATCTGCGCTCGCCGCTGTTTGTAATGTTATATGCATGTAGCTAACGGCTAGGGTGTTTTTTCAAAGGTTGATTTTCAAAAGTTTCTTCCAGTCGTGAACCGACTATAAACATTTTCACAGATCCATGAGCAGGCCAAGACCGGAATAGGACTGTGTGTTAGTTTCTGTATGCTTTCGTTAAGACAGGGAAATATGAGAGTGTAACTCGCTATTTCCCTATCCGGGTCCATAGTTTTCTGCCATGCGATACCGATTTCTCTGTTATTGGAAATAAATTAAACGCACAACTGAACAAGCGACCACGCCCAGTGCTTGAATTGGTTTAGTCAAAGAAAGGTTTGATGTTGTGCCAGCAAAAGGCAGTATGGTCAAAGATTTTAAGCCTTGACCGAGCAGGTATTTTAGGGTAACTTGTAGCAACAAAAAAGAAAAGTTCTGCATTTCAAACTTTGTAAACCATAAAGTACAGTAAATTTCATATCAATGAAGTCAAGGTGTCTACANGAAAAGTTCTGCATTTCAAACTTTGTAAACCATAAAGTACAGTAAATTTCATATCAATGAAGTCAAGGTGTCTACAATGAGTGGTTTGTTCTATACCTGCATTATGATCGAGAAACCAAGCAATGACAGAATATTACTTCCACAAAACGGCATGTATGTTGCAGCTCTGCCTATTAAGTCTGCCAAATGGAATATNACAATGACAGAATATTACTTCCACAAAACGGCATGTATGTTGCAGCTCTGCCTATTAAGTCTGCCAAATGGAATATCAAGAAACTCTTGAAGTACATACCTAAGGAAAACAGAATGTTTTATGAATGCTTAAAATCATCCGAATGTGGTGGGCGTGGTGTTGATGTGTCTGATGATTGCAACGATAATGTGCAAGAACAACTTTTTGTGGATGAAGAGAGTTGTTAATGTTCACAAGGATATTATGAGTACCCAATAATGTGTTTGTACATAATCCCTTCGGTAATGAATAGTTTTAAATAATGTTTATGTTTTCGATGTATACCTGTTACATCTTGTTCATTTTAGAGTTCCTGATCGTACTATTTGGTATTGCGAAGAATATTGTATTGTTTTTGTTTTGCTGTATGAGTGTGGCATCTACATATTATTTGGAGGGCAAAACATATTTCCTCCTACCCTTCTGCGAACACATATACAACGTGCGTATTATGTTTGCCACTACCTTTTGAGAATAAAGGAGGCAACTTATTTCTAAGTTTTATTTTTATTTCTATCTGCTGCTAAACCATGTTAACTCCATTTGCAAATTTTTTTTTTNCAACTTATTTCTAAGTTTTATTTTTATTTCTATCTGCTGCTAAACCATGTTAACTCCATTTGCAAATTTTTTTTTTAAATAGATTAATTTTATAACTGTCGTGTTTTCTCTTTAAACCAGTTCTCAACATCTGTGGAGACGNATTTTTTTTTTAAATAGATTAATTTTATAACTGTCGTGTTTTCTCTTTAAACCAGTTCTCAACATCTGTGGAGACGTGCATAATTAATTGAAACCGGCAAATCAAATCATACAGTAAATAAATAATTTTTTGTCTCTCCTAAAAGTATGGATTCTGGAATTCAGGTCTTCAATTAAAAGAAGTAAGTAATACATGTGTTCATAAATTATGGCGATTTTGCGAAAAAGAAAGCAATTTAAGTTTTTTGGTTGGTGGTGTGGGTTGTAAATACTATTTCATGCGCCTGAGCGTTGCCAGGTTCGTGTGGAAGGAAGGTTTTAATGAAATAAAAGAACTGAAATTTAATTTCCCACTTTATTTACAATTCTCTATTACATAGTTTTTCCCTCCAGTCTACTGCGTTTGACTCAGTCACAGTCATATGTGAAATTAATAAACTATTAAAAAGTATTAAATTGCATTAATCAACGTAATCAATAATCACTCCTGCTAATTGAACGTAGTACAGATTTATTTGTAAATTTTCTCTAAGTAGCTGATAAAAATGAATTTTATCTTAAGAACCCCAACAATTGGGTACTTGAAATAAGCTAAGTGTGATGTGAAAAGCCATATCGATTGATTTATTACAAAACAAATAATTGGAACAAAATTTTAAAATAATAAAATTATGCTGTTATTGTTTTACGCATTATCTTAATAATTAAGGAAACATTTTATTCCCTAACAGTTTATGTAAAATTTCGTTCACTCATAACAACATCAACATCGTTAGATTTATATCCGAAGAAAGTTAAGTTAATCCTAAATTCAAATTTTTTGTTTATAAATGGTTTTCCCGCTCTTCTTTTGGTGGTTACGTCAAATTTCGTGGACTGTTGAAAAGTCGGTGGATTTATTTCCGAAGTACGTACCCACGTTAATGTCAAAGTCGGTTATTTCAGTAATTATTTTCCGGCATTTATGTTGTCAACGTGACATTGAATGTAATTCCAGACACGGTTTAACACTTAAGAAATAAACTGTCTTCTCACGTGAACCAACGATCACATCGTTCTTGCGCAGAGCCGGATAATTGAAGCAATACAATGAACTGTAAAAAGAAATAACGGTAAATACATTGAATAGGGAGAAATATCCAAAACCCCTAAAACACTCCAATATAAAAATTAAATCTAGAAACAAGAATATTTGACTGAGAAAGAAACCTGGAATGAGCAAGGATAGCAAGGTAAAGAGAATCAAAACAAAAAGAAATTTACTATTGGAAAAGTAAGGAATTTACTATTGGAAAAGTAAGGAATTTAAAAGGAAGAAGTGAGTGTATAAATAAATGGACAGAAAGCCCTGCGGGACTAAGGCGCCCGCACTTCCAGAGGATTAATGTATTGATTGGAAAAAGGAAATAAATTGAAGTGGGGATGCAATTAAAATATGTAAATGTTGTGCCATGTGGATCTGTGGTGTCCGCACGACCAACGGGGAGCAGAAGCTGGCTAATAGCGTTTCAGAGTTTCCAAGAATGGGAGTGGAGGCAGACTGCGGGGAAGACGGGATTTGTGAGCGGAGAGGCGGAGAGGATGTCGAAGCGACGCAACAACGCCGCCTTCCTTTGCCGCTGGCTAGCGCTGGAATCATTTACGGTTTGTTCGTGTTCGTCAGCAATGAAGGCCCTGGCACGATAGGCGGTTGGTGGTGATGGTGGTTTTTGTTGTTGGTGTCGGCGGTGTTCGGATGGCGTGCGATGTGTTCCATGGCACAATGGTCGATGTTGGCGTACAATAGTCGATGTTGCCGTACAATAGTCGATGTTGGCGTTGGCGTTAGGTGTTTCGCGGCTGTGCCAACAGATAGCAGTAAATTCTTCAGAAAAACGTGCCAATTATTTTAATTGCTTATTGCTGGAATTTTAATTTTTGTAATTAATCGGACAAGATTTTTATTGCTGAGCATTAAGAACATTAAAGTAAACAATATTTAAATCATTATGCGTTATTTCGTTATGCTAACAATTAAATACATTGCAATTTATTTAAAACAAAAGTGTACACATTGTTAACTCAAATTAGTCTTTATTCATGCATACGCTTCATGAAAGATTGCAAATAGAACACACTCCAACAATTTTCTTAGTTTTTTTTTTNATACATTGCAATTTATTTAAAACAAAAGTGTACACATTGTTAACTCAAATTAGTCTTTATTCATGCATACGCTTCATCAAAGATTGCAAATAGAACACACTCCAACAATTTTCTTAGTTTTTTTTTTCTTTTCGTTATTACACATGCTGCAGAGTAACAGCATGTATTATCAGCTTGACATCAATATTTTTATTTTAATGATTATTTTCTGCAATTTCAAAGCTTTTCCACTGCCACTCGTTCAGAAGCTAGAGAACGCTTTCTGATTGGCCGGTTAGTGGTAAACCTTCAAATGCATTCCAACTCGCTACAACATCAAGCACCAACCGCAAGACGAAAGGGTTTTAGGACCGAACATCAACACCTACCACCTACAAGCAGTTGTGTCATCTCACACACTGTCCTGTCGTTCAACAGCCGCCAACACCAACCGTATGTTGTGCCAGGGGTTCAAAATTTCAAGTTTTCACAAACCCGCAAGTGCATCTTACTTCAGTGGTTTGATAGTTACGGAACACTCGGCAATGCCTTTTTTTTTTTTTTAACGAAATTGTTGAACGTTGTATTGATATCTCGCAAGATATAAATACTATTTTTAAGCACTCCAACGCGGATTAAAAACAATTTTTTTTATTTAAATGTACCTTAACACGAGAAACGCAACAATAAGAGACTGTATAGAATTTTTCTACGCCCCTTCCACCAATGAAATGATACAGTCACCCTTGGACTCACATATGTACACGAAACACAACGGTAAACCTTGCGCGCCAGTTCACAGAATCAAACATAGTGACGACGGGACACTTGATGCGCTTGGTAATGTAGACCTTATGGTTTCCTTGATTCTGGGCAACAAACGCGGATTAACTCCAGGTAGAGGACCGACTTAAAGCAAACTAGAAAAACTTCCACGCAACACTGGCTAGTGCAATCCATTAAAATGATCTAAAATGACACCAACTTTAATTTTAATTTTTAAATTTAGTCACGGTATTAATTTGAAGGACTATTTAAATTAGATACAATTTTTTTGAACTCGCAGAACTACAAGCTAGTATGCTAACATTAAAGACATAATTTAATTTTTTTGTTATTCTTTAATAGTTTTTTTTTCTCGTATAACATCTGCAAACTGTTCCGTATTTAAACTTGATATTATTTTAACGTTTGTATTTGTATCTTAAGAACGTGTTTCCGGCCAGTGTCAAGGGTTTTACTGAAGCTACACGACCCTTACAAACTACAGTAAATTCGGTGTGCTCAGTAATCACTCTTGCCTGGCACTAGGGGATACCCAGTAGCTCACCGTGATCGCCAGTATAGTCCATTCACTGTTACTTCAAACTGTTCTGAAGCTCTGCTAAAGTTCTACTTCCAAGACATTTCTCTGCTTCATACTAAACAAAACTTAACTAGGTCTAGAAAATTACAGCAAAGGGACAACACGCCCCGTATTTGTGTGCACTCTCTTTAATAACATCTCGCAAAAGAACAATTTATTACTAGGCACTACCTACGCGCCTGTTTCCTCGCGGTCTTTATTCATATTAATTATAAATGAAATATTACTATTTATAGATAAAATATAAGCGAACGTTCAATTTAACCGAAATTAAGGCACTGTACAGCTAACAGAAAAACAAAACGCTTGTGATACGTGGCATATTTAGGAAATAACAAAACACGTCATACGTGGGGTGATTTTTCAAAGGTTTGATTCGAAAAGTGTGAAGAAACCGAGAATAGGCTATAATGAAAAGTTGCACATATTAGTAAGCATGTCCGCTGTTGTGTGAACCAACTAACCAACCAGCAGACTCGGGGAAATGGATATGGACTAAAGTGTTCTGACATACAACTCTTTAGGCGAAAATCGTTTGTTCCTGCGCATTACGTCCTCTTTAAAAACACTTCGCTATCAAATCCACGTATAACGCAGCTGCCCTCTGGGTGCGCGTGGGACGTGTAAAATATTCGTACGCGGCGAGAAGTTTAAAAGGCCGTTGCGGGCAGAGCTCTCTAGTTGCGGCAGGAGTCCGCGCGGGCGGCGATCGGCCGCCGTGGAGGGAGGGTAGCGTGATGCCCGGGGAGGGGTAGCGGGTGCGTCGCGCATGCGCGGCGGGGGGAGGAGGCCTGCCCGCGCCGCGNCGCGCCCGACGAGCTCGAGGCGGTCAGCTTCGCCGAGGAGCAGCTGCGGGAGGAACGAGAGCGCTTCCTGCGCCGCCTCGGCTTCGACATCCTGGCGCCGTGCCTGCTCCAGGACGACCACCGCTGCACGGCGCGGTGCGGTCCACTCAGGCGCTACCCCCACTCTGCGCAGTTGCTCATCACAGGTGAGAAGACCTCGATTTTTCTCTAGTTGCGCATCAGACACGAACGTGTGGAATGGGTGGCTGACAGCCTGCTTGTGAATGGTCGCAAATTCAAATACATTTTTTAGCAAACATTTACCGTACACTATTATAAACGGTGTTGTGTTTTTCTTTGGTAAGTGAGGCCACGGTAGCGCGGCGGCTAGAGCGTTCGTCTCCCACCATGGCGAACAGGTTTCGGTTCTCGGCGGGGGTACTCCCTAGGTTTTTCGAACGTGGGAATTGTGTTGGGCTAGGCCGCTGGTAAGCGAATTTTCTCGGGTATCTCCCGTTTCCCCCACCCTTGTATTCCGGCGCTGCTCCATACCCACCTCGCGTCGCCCTCTGCGGGTCTTTACGACCCTCTCCACCCAGGCATGAATTTAATGGTGGCTGGTGGGAGGAGTTACACGAGTCACGTGTCCTTCCCTTTAACTCTGTAATGCCCGGTGTAGACACGTGTTGCACGGTAAGGTTGTATTTAATCGGTACTGCACACTGCAAGGCTCAGTGTTCAATGGTTTTCCGTGGCGGTAACTGATTCGTAAACAGTGTTACTCCTCTTCATTATGACTGGTTCATATCTGCGACCACTAAACACGATGACTGTAGCTCGTTGGTTGTATTTACGAAACACGTTCTTTGCCAATTCAAGTACAGCATGAATCAAAAAAATTTATTATTTGCCACACGATAAATATTAACGTGGGAATGAAAGGGTTAAAATCTCGTAGCAGGTATGTTATGGCAGTAGAGGATGAGAACTGCGTGATTTCACAAGAAAATTATTGTAAACTACGCTGCCATACTTTCACACAAGTAAGTTTTTCTATCTTACCTGTTTTTATGTACATCTGTTATGTATATGACATTAGGTCAGAAAGTTGTAGTTATGTACACTTAACGAATTTAATAAATAATTAACAGGGTTTCCACAGGTCTGGAAAACAGGGAAATGCCAGGAATTTGAAAACTGTCGGGGAAATCAGGGAAATGTAAGGGAATTTCTAACAAGTTTGCTAAATGTCAGGTAATTCTATTACATGCATACTTAATTTGGCAGTTCTGTCATCAATCGTGCACCGCTGCCAGAATCTTATATAACTGTTTTGGTGATTGTGGACAAAATGCTAAGGCGTTTTTCTTTGCAATTTACGCAGGGAGTAATTTTGTAAGATCAGAGAAGTATTTTGATGTAAAAGTGTGGTACAATGTAAAGACGCCAATCATTAAAACAGAAAATAAAATGTTAAAAAAAAAGTATGGAAATAATATTCTTTTTGTCTGGAAATCAGGGAAATGTCGGCGAAGTTTCCAATGGAAAAAAGGTGGCAACTCTGGATTAAATTTAAGTGAGATATTTAAATAGTTAATTTTACTAAGCATCTTATTACTTGTGGAGTGTAAGGGTTGGCAACTATAAAGGTATAGCATACGAATGTGTTTTTTCTCCCCTATTTAGTACGTGGTTGGCTCTCATTTTATGGTTTCTGAATTCGTACTTGCCTCTCACTGCGTACTGTTGGTGGAAAGTAAACACACGTTACACCTACTAATTGTCGGTAGCGGTGTATGCATTAAACGTAAACCTAATTAAACGTTGTTTACCTTTCTCAGCAGAAAGATTCAGCATTAAAATCTTACCAGAACTACGATATGGAAACAAGTAGTTATACTAATTATTAGGTGGGGATGGCATCATTAATTGTAAAAGCGACTTATGTATCCACGATGATTGGGAAGAAGAGAACAAGCAGGGAAATCAGAAGTGTTCAGTTATCCGTGAACAAGACTATACCTTCTAAGTGTGTACTTTTGTCGCAGGTTGACGATTTCGGGTGGGACCTTGACCACCGACCACCGTGTACACAGCGCGATCAGGTTAACACGATAACAATGCCGGGAATACGCGCAGGCCGGTATTAACTAACCGAAACTCTGAAATAATTAGTGACTTGCGATGAATTATTTTAACATGTATACCGCCACGGCGTGTATTCAGTTGGATATTTGCCTTTAGTTTTGGAAATAACTTGGTGTCATGATACTTTCCAAGGTGCAGTGATACAGCAGATTGGAGGTAATTTTCTGAGTATTTAATGTATGGCACATAAGTGTGTCTATATATATATATATATATAGCGACCACTGTAATAATGTTTTGTGTTGCGGCTGTACGTCACCTGAAGTCTTTGGTAACTGACGAAGATACGGAGTGGAAGAAATCAAAAAATGTACTAGTCTAGGAGTGTTTCATGTGAGTTCCCTAACACGCGCTACATATCTGAGAAATAACGAACTCGCTTCCATCCTGGTCGAATAACCGTTAATTACGGCGTATAATGTAATTACAACCCTTATTACAGAGCGATTGCTTTAATGTTGTTATTGTGACTCCCACCCATTTTCACAAAAGTTAATACTATATGTGCTTCTTGAGAATATAATATTACTCGCCACTCAGGAGTCGGTGGTTTTATACTGGCTTCATCACAGGTTTACTTGGCCCTATTATGTATCAGAGCTCATTTCATTTTAATAATCACTATTGTTGCCTTCTAAGGATTCCATTGCATACAGTGGCACTGCGGAAAATTAGTTTTTCTTTTGTGGTTCTAAGTTTATCGCGAATGTTCTTTCTTTTTTAATGCGCTGTTCGTGATTGAGCACTTTTTAAAACCATACTTTCGGATCTACTTACTTTTCTTCCCATTGTGCACTGTCTCACCATTTGTAAAATTAAATTCTCCGGAAGGCCTGTCACTGGATTAATACCTCGAGCGAGTGTAGCTGTGGAATTGTTGGAAAAGAAACTTTTGAAAATTTACACATTCTCACACCTGTATATGTAAAAAAAAACTAATCAAAATAAAAAGTTCCAACATTCACAAATATTTACCTAAATTTTAATTCAACGTTGAGGCATGTGACTATATATATGCACTTTCACTGTTACCAACTTTACTGGTGCATGCCAGTCAGTGTGCCCTTAAAAAAATGAGTTGGAAACAGTTCCATTTTTTTAAAGGTTGATTTCAAAAGTTTTAAATTAGCCTTGAACAGCTTGTACTTTTATAAAATCGAAACATCATTAACGTATGACAAGATGTTGCAAGGTACGTTGTATGTGCTAAGTGCTGTACCTGGTTGTTTTCTAGTTCGACATCAGACACTGACGTCACATGAACGTGTGGAATGAGTGGCTGACAGCTTGTTTGTAAATGGTCGTAAATGCAATTTTTTTTTTTTTTGTTAATACTCCATTTCAACCATGGTTATTGCTTCCTGCTGCGTGCACCTGGAGGGTTCTACAGTTTTGAGCAAGCATTTTGCAACACTTTACCGTGCACTACTATTCTAAACTGTGTGTTTTTCTTTGGTTAGTATGGCAGTGGTGGCGCAGCGGCTAGAGCGTTCGTCTCACACCATGGCGAACAGGTTTCGCTTCCCGAGGGGTGGGGGGAACTTCATCGGTTTTTCACAGGTGAATCGTGTTGGACTAGGCCGCTGGTTGGCGAGTTTTCTCGGAGATCTCCCGTTTCCCCCACCCTTGCATTCCGGCGCTACTCCATACCCACCTCGTGTCGCCCTCTTCCGAGTCTCAAGACCCTCTCCGCCCCACTCTTTGGCAAGTACTCCAAGTTGGTCAGCCAGCGAGTAAACAGAGTTAGTTTTTCCAATCGCATGTTTGTGTCACGGGTTTCGTGTCGATGATGACGCGCTGCTGTTTATCAACAGTCGACAAGTTTTTGTTGCGGCACTCGCGTAGCCGAGGTTTGTGTTGTGAGCGCCCTCGAGTTATCTGATGGGAGCTCGACCCGAGCCCTCGACTGACTGCGTTCCTTGATCTCTGCCACATGTCCCCTCTGCCGTCGCAGGCTCACCGCAAGTGATTACTAACACTTGGTCTGCGCCGCTGATAATCTCTTCCAGTAATTTATCGTCGTGTATCAGTTTGTATTCATTTATGGTAGGAAAATTAGTATTTTCTATATTCCAGATGAATCCTTGAGCGTTTTGATTGCTTAGCGTTTCTGGAAGGAATTTGTAAACGGATACATTCGTAAAATACAATTTTATAGGTGACGACGATGTCGCGACATATCTGATTTTCAATGCCTACACCATTCCACCTTTCACCACGAGCAACATAAGTTTAATAGCTAAGCTCTGATTTAAAAATTTCGCGTTAAAGGTAGGGATGGGTCGGTCGAATCCGAGATCCGTCGAATCCCTCGAACCCACGAGATTCGAGGTTTTGACTTTTCAAGACAGGATTCGGGTTAAGATTCGAGGTTATTTACAAAAGCTTAGTTTTTAGTTCTCATGTTATGTACTCCCAGTTTATTATGTTGCTTCTGAGACCCCTGGGCCAATTGAAAGGCACTGTCTTATGTAACTACCCTTTGCATTAGTATGCCTATATGCAGAGCTAATTCCAAGTGTATTTCAATGTCATATTTTTCTGTCTTTTACCATGCATGTCATTATTTCATGTAGTTATTTCTTTGGTAAGTCTGCGCATTCACTATTAGAATTGCCTGTAGCTGTGTTCCCAGTTTATCCCAATTGTAAAAAAAAAATATTTTAAAGATACCCATTTTTTTGGTTGCTGTACATGGATTCGGGATTCGAGAATATTTTTAATGACTCGACTATAGATTCGTATTGGGACAAAAATTGGATTCAACCCAACCCTAGTTAAAGGAAATAAATCCCCATCGTCTTAGATTTGTAAATTTTTCTCTACAACTAAACCGCAGACTACTTTAGAATACAGAAGTGAAAAATACCTGCTTATACCGCGAACTCCAATAGCATTTCAGAACGCTGCTCGCAAGTGAGCGCGCTTGTTGAAAGCGGTCGCATACCTGCGCTTAAAATTCCTTGCAGCTAATTTAAAAGACGGGTTTTTTATTTTACGAAACTATTAAACGTGTCTTCGATACGTTTACCTACGAATCGAAAGCACATTCCAGACGATGACGGGTGTATTTAGCCATATCGTAACCATCAAGACATCGGTAAGACCCGATGTTCTTCGCGAAAAGATTTACGCGGAGGGTAGGCTTCAGTATCCTACTTGCAGCCTTCCTTTGTCTATTGGCCGCCTGTCTTTGTGCAAAGACCGACTGCTCCTGAGTAGGCCAATCAGAATTAAGTTTTTTTTTCGATACTGACTGTTCGTGGTTCGCGGCAGACAGATAAAAAGTCAAATGATCCAATCACGAAAGTGGTTCCTAACTAAAGTGTTATGGAACACAACTCGTCCTGAAATCTTTTCGCGAGAAACTGGTGCACCTGGACATCGGTCTTGGTAAATCTGTCCGATCAGAAACACAACAAGTTTTAAAGTAGGAACCTATTTAGAGATCATATTTCGGCTCTGAAACTGGTTGAACCCACCTCCATCAGTATAGCGGGTCCAATTAATTTTTTTTATTCATAGGGATATTCAAAGGCTGCTTTGAAACCGGCCTCCCCGCACTGAACCCACATAATTTCGCCTAACTGTATACCCAATTATTTCGTAGTGATCAGCCTGCCAGGCCTGTGCTTCTGAAGATGAGAAAAGAGCAGAAACCGTTATGATTAATACTGTGGCATCGGTAATTTATTCAAGTATTATAATTAATCGGGCTTGTTCCGAGCGACCTCATTCCGTACCAGTGCTACTTTGTCGTCATTATCAGCATGCCTTTCACGTGCAGTGAACAAAGTAAGTACCTCAGGGCTCTCTACAGCCTTTATTCTCTTCCCTCCCCCCTCCATTAAATTTGACAAGGAAAGGAACACCAGTTTACTTTAAACTAAATACAGAGAAGTTAGTCATGCTTTTTAAGGCGTCCCGCTCGTATGAGGTGGAATACACTGGTTTGAAATTTGTGATTGCCCGGATACTTTTTTGAATGTTGCTTTCCGTCGCCCGCAAATGTAGATTTATGACAAGTAATAAATTGTTTAGAGAATATAATTTTTATTAGGTGCATATCTTACATCATAACACACAGAACGTAAACGCACGATCGTATTGTCAGATGCGGCATATTCGAGAAGATAGCCTAGGATATGTGTTTTGCAATCAGGAGTGAGATCGGCTTAACGTTGAAGGTCACACAGGTCTATATCAGACAGCACGAAGTATACCCGTAATGCGTTATTCAGTTCCGAGTTGTTGCAGAAGAAAAATAGCTGTCAATTAAATATAACTAGGGCCAGTGACTTTTCGCGTAAATATCGGAGCGCACAGTAGACTTCAATACTATATATACACACTTCAGCTGTTGTTATACCTCCATTGGCTGCTGGTGCCTTGTCCGTCTTTGACCAAGCCACTCAGGACTAAGCAACTCCGACACTGAACCTTCGTGATTAGTGCGCAAACGGTTAACACGGGCCAGAACATTTTTTAGCCAATCAAAGAAGCTGTACGACCCTACAGGGCTTTGGACTGTATCTTGTCGCGAAATATCATTTCCCCTACCTATAATTAAAATTTTAACTTTTTCAGACCCACTTTATATTTTATGATGTGTGCTGTACTTAGGTCGACACAACACTTGTTTCGTTGTCACAGCCAATGAGCGACAGCCTATATGTTCGGCTACAGTTATATGAACCAATTATGACCTATACCAGTAAAACTGTTCGAAAATCAGTTACCCACAGGTAAGACCATTGGTCATTGAGCTTCGCGGTGTGCAGAACTGACCAAAAATTACCTACACGTGCGTAATATACACAATTGTGTACACTGGGTCTGAATGTGTTAAACTACGTGAGTAATCAAAAGAGAATGATTTTGCTTATTTACGTAGGTTTTTTATATTTTATTTAAGTTTATTACAATTATTTAGTTTTCTAACGTAGAAACTAGAGAAACTCTGGTACACGTGCGACACTAGCACTTCGCTAGTGGCGAAAAATATTAATTGCCAAACTAAAGGCATTGAGCTTCCCAACATGAGTAGAATAAACCTTACTCGAGGGTATAACGAGAGATCCTTATCCTATTCATTTGTTTGCCGAAGCAAGTCGGAAGTAGGTTCTATGATACTGCCAACGTTAGGACACAGAGTAAACTACATATTCTCACTTTGTTATGCTGCTGGTATTGTAAAAACCTCGCCAGTTGATTTTTTTATTTTATTTTATTGAGACTCGCCTTTCTGTTTTTGGGCAATATTATTGATGCGTCCCTTATTCGCTGTTATTTCGTATCACAGATACGTTTGAGCGAACATACATAATCTATAACCACGAATGCGAAACTCTGCTTTGAAACCAGTTTTATATTCGTGGAAATTCACGTGACATGAACAAACAGGCGTGAAGGCCGCTTATATATTCTGTACCATATAAGAAGGCCACTTTTTGACAGCTCGACGAATGTAGCGCCACTGTTTACATCTGACTACGTATCCTTCCGCCATCAGCTGGTCCGTCACGTCGGGGCTGTATTTTTTATCAACACGCTGTCAGCTAATCCACTTCTCATTGTACTGTAATGCTAAACAAATTTTAAGATATTTTAAGACTGACATCTGTCAAAAAATATAAGTAGGTTATAAAGTTAAAAATATAAAATGTTGCAAATAATTAGATATTTGATAACTCTTTTTTAATTTGTCCGAGATAGTGAATTTGGGTTAAAATTTGCGAGACGGTCTGTTGTATCTATTATTACACTTTGGACGTTATAGCTAATATATACAAGTTGGAAATATGTGACGTGGAATAACGTTAGAATTGCTTAAAAACTATTCCCGCGTGTCTCACTTTCTACGGTGATGGGTTTC
>NQII01005115.1:16589-39341 GCA_002778355.1 Clitarchus hookeri | reverse complement strand
GAGAACAATATGGCGTATAATTTACGTAGACGAACGATTACCGGCCGAATATAAATGACTTGTACTCCAAATCGTTGTAGATGAAATATATGTTACTTTAAAAATTATGCAGAGCTCGTGGAAAAATATAACTATTGGCATATGTTTGTAAATTCGTTATATATCGCGCAAGAAAGAGGTTCATTTCTGGCTGGTAATAGCTTGCAGAAAATCCGATAGATAGCGCGCAGCACGTCATGGCGAAGTTTTGAGTAACTCTCTTTATAGTCAAGAGATAGCGTATTTTTTAAAGTTGATAATTCTTATGTTACGGGCTGGAAATATATTTAAAATTCGTGTTGTTCCGTCAAATTATTAGAAAAAATAATTCAACAATATTATGCAATGTTTCTGTATGTTTTTGGAATTAATATCATGGATGTGTTGATAGCAAGGTTTGAGATGGATGATACGACGTGAAAAACCTTTCTGAAGTTAGCACAACTTCAGAAAACTTTTCCACGTCGTATCGTTTTATTGTACATCTCATTTTGAACACCTAAAAATAACTACATTATCACAAGTTTAGTTTTTAACGCCAACAACCATTGTTTTGTGACCTCGTAAAATAAAATGTATTAATAAATCTACGAACTCTTTCTTATCCGCGCATTTTGTGCTTTTCTGATGTGCATTGGCAGTGCACTCAGAATAGCCAACGTAATTTTAACTTTTGTTCGTTCGTGTATCAGCTGATACAGGATTTTGTAAATGGCGCTTTGTTTGTTTCGTAAACATTACGTTGCCACTCACTGACTGTAGAAAGTGGCCTTCTTATACGGTATGGACCATAGAAAGAAGACTGTGCTACCACCACCATTGAATATTATATATGCAAATCAAACATGTTTTTATACAATATCTAAAGTGAGACACTACGTGATTGATTGTTATATATTTACGCTACGTGAACATGGTATATAGATACTTGGTATAAATATGTAATGCTTTTTTTAATTGCCGGAAGTTGTGAGACTGTAGAACCGTGTCTTCGAGTATATTCGGTAAATGATTCGTTTTCCTTGGGTCCGCGGTGGCTGAGCGGTTAGACTGTTCGCGTCCCACCAAGGCGAATTGGGTTCAATCCCCGGCCTGGGTCACTCCCGGATTTTCGCAAGTGGGAATCGTGCCGGAGGATGCCACTGGTCTGCGGGTTTTCTTGGGGATCTTCCGTTTCTCCTGCCCTTGCATTCCGGCGCTGCTATAGTCCCACCTCATTTCACCCTCATTGGCTCTCAAGACCTCGCCACCCAAATCTCTCAACTCAACTCGTTTTCCCTATCCGAGTTGCGTGGGGCCTGGTGATACAGTGGCCTGCTTATTGGGGGTGGTTCTGGCATTTTGATGAGGGAGGGGGGTTTGCTACCTGCAGGGCTCGCCCCAGCAGCTGCTAGACGGTGACGTCAGCGACCAGCTGACCTGAGGGAACAACGGCAGCAGCTGGTACCGGCCGCCGGACAGGCGTGGGAACCAGCAGTTCTCACGTCCCTGGCTCGCTCGCTGGACCACAGCATCCCGTCTGTGGCGGATCTGTCCTTTGGCCGGTCGAGTGCAGACCTTATCTACCACCTCCCATCCTTCTCCCCTGACCGTATTACAACCACGCTACCGGCACTTAAGGCCGGTTGAATTGCGCTGCAGAGTGTTTGAAGAACTCGATCCACGTGAATCCAATGTGCTCATCTACGAAAATAACACATACTTCAGATGAGGGCTGTTGAGTGCTTTCAACACGTCACGCACATTAGAAACACCATTTCAGAGTACTCCAAAATGTCTAAAAACTGTTTTTTTTTTCAAAGCTCAATATCTCAAAATATACGCATCAGATACATAAAAAACTACTCAAGGTCCCTGCATCGAACCTTCCTACAGACTTCCTGCCAATAAAATAATGGAGTCACCGCTGAAAGTCCCATAGGTACGCGAAGAGCGACGAGAACACTACACGTCAGTACGGAGCTTTGCACTTAGCGGCGATAGAGCACTTGATGCGGTTGGCAGTGTCGCCCTTATCGCTCCCGCGCTTCTCGGCCTCAAACGCCTGAAATAGCACTAAGTAGACGGGAGCCAATGGTGCACGAAAGCAGGATAATTTCCCGACTTTCGTCATGCTTGTATTTCAGAAGTTTTATGAAAAATTTTCGCATGGCAAGACATAAATAATAATTTTCAACGGCGTCTTACGTTGCTATATTCACTGCCTTTGTTATTCTCGTAATACTGATGGAGGATACGAAATAATATATATTTATCTTATCTGCCATCAGTTCTCCGAAGGTAAAAAAGGCAGTGAATATCTTTTCGTGCCAAAAAATTCGAAAAATCCTTTGAAAACAAACTTTTGGCATAATTTAGGTGTATGGTATATTCGCAATTTCTTCACACTTTTTCAATCAAAACTAATCACCCCTTGTATGACTTTTTGGTTGTTTACCAAATATGTCACGGATTAAAAACGTTCCTCATTTTTATTCGACCTGAAATTTTACTTACATGCCTTCAATAAATTGTATTTCATTTACAATTAATATGAATAAAACAAGGATGAAATACATGTGTTGGTAACGCCTAGTAACAAATAGTTCTTATTAAAAGTAACCTTACGTTTATTGCGCAGGAATCCGTAGCGTTGTCCCTTTGGTTTAGTTTTCTAGACTTGGCGGCGGAGGAATACTCCCGGAAGTAGAACTTTAGCAGGGCCTCAGTAAAGTTGGAAGTAACTGTGAACGGCCTACAGGTCGTTAGTGCGAAATATCGTGACCGTTATGTGCACACGTGGGCGTGACTCGGTACTAGCGATACCTGGGAGCACATTCCGCATGCAGAACGTGCAGACCCGTCGTCGGGGAAACCTACCGCCTCGCCCAGGTGGGTGGGTGGGTTGGCTAGAAGGTTGGGAGCCGCCAGCTGGTCGTACTCTCCCCTGGGCGTGCCCCGCTGGGGGAGTGGCCTGCCACCACTTCGCTCCCCAGTCACACCTCGTGCACCGTTAGACGGCTAGAGCCTGTTCTTTGCACTGCTACTTACTGCCGGCTCCCTTCTTTGTGCCTTGCGCCACCACCTCGGGTGGCGGACACGCAGTAACGAGGAAGCTGCAGTGTATCGCAACACCAACCTTAGTCCGTTCACGGTTACTTCCAACTTTTCTGAAGCCCTGCCAAAGTTCTACTTCCTGGGTATTCCTCCGCCCCATGCAAACTTAAGTTTACCCGAGTCTAGAAAATTACACCAAAGGTGGAGCGCACCGCGCTAGTACGCACTCTATTTAATAAAAATTTGCATCGTAGTTTTCAACAAGAAAACAAAGACGTTTATTTGATGTGGCAGTTAGGCAACCATTTTAATAATATTAGTAAACACGTTATAAATACCAATAATTTGGTTGCGTTTTTTTAAAGCTAATGTCGGTAATTTGCAACTGACTGTATAACTTTTTTTTTTAATCGTAGGTTGCAGATTAATACGTTTTTATTCTGCGTATTGCAGAATGGGTGACATTCATCCCGATTCGTCCGCTCGTTTTCTTTACGTCGGCTTGTGTCCGTCTTCGTACGCATTCTGCATTGAAATGCGTAACTGAGAGCCACCTGCATTGCCGTTCAAGTGCAATGGCGGATGGACGAGCAGAGCAGAGGGGTTTACAAATCCAAGCTGGTGAATGTTGCATTGCAAGCTATTCAGGAAACAGTTATCTCACGCCGCTGCCACGGGGTTTCTTGATCGCCTTGACATTCCACCCCGTGACCGGCTTGCGAAAGGCATCCATCTTGTCTTAGCAACCCGCCCTCCCCCTTCGTGACGCCTTTCGCCGGCCTTTCACCGGGCCCCCGATGGGCGCGTTCACCAGCAAGCGAATTGTTCAGCCTCACAGCTGCCAGCTAGCTCTTCCACAGACGTAGCACCGGCGGAATTATGTGGAAACCAAGTAGGCCACATTTCTCAAGTAAAAACAATAAAACGTAACATAAATCAGTGATGAACAATTGTTACACGTAATTGGCTGTAAGAATCTTAAAAGTAACCACAGAGTAGTTAAGCACACATAGACGAAATGACGATTCCTTTGATGTCGGCTTGTGGTCCATTCGCGGTTTCTTCACAAATTCGTAATCAATCCTTTGAAAAATCACCCCATGTATGGCGCGTTTTGGGTTGATTTGAGTTCAGAGATTTGGGCGGCTCTTAACGACGAGGTCTTGAGAGCCGAAGAGGGTGGAATGAGATGGGAACGGAGCAGCGCCGGAATGTAAGTGCAGGGGAAACGGGAGATCCCTGAGGAAACCCCGGCGACCAACGGNGGGGGGGGGGGGAATTGAACCCGGTTCGCCCTGGTTAGGGGCGAGCTGTCTAACCGCTCAACCACCCATCCTCCCCTTTTCCCCATGGTGTGTTTGGTTGTTTCATGTATCAATGGCGTTTTATACTTCTGTTAACATAAAATACCTTATTTTTGGTTAAATTGAAATTTTACTTGTATTTTACCTATCAATTATAATACTTCATTTATGATTAATATGGATAAATACAGTGAGAAAATACGTGTTGGTAATGTCTATTAAGAAATAGTTCTTACGGAAAAAAAATTATTAAAATGAGTGCGCGCGACTGCGGTGCGTTGTTCCTCTGGCGTAGTGTTCTAGACTCGGTTTAGCTTTGTTTGCATGGTGCGCAGGAATATCCTGGAAGTAGAACTTTGGCAGGGCTTCAGTAAAGTTGGAAGTTGCCGTGAACCACCCACACACTCGTGGAGGAACGGTGCCATAAAGGTTGTGGAAGGCAGAAAGGCGTGGGGGGAAATACTGATGAACCTGGAATATCCCACGCAACAGCAGTTGGCGTGTTTATGGTTGGGATTGTAGCCTGGGATTGTAATTTGTGGGCCATTAGATGGCGATCAGATGCTCGGGGGTTCAGGTGCATTACGGCCTGGTTATATGGCACGGAGCAGTCATATAAGTATATTGTGCTAGGGAAGCGCGTTCCAGATAAGATGTTATCTCTCTGCCCCCCCTCCCCCCTTCTGCTAAGTCTTCGACGCGCTGCTCTCGTGACCTTGGCAGTGGAAGATGGGTTTGTGGGCGTCTGTTATTAACGCCAACATGTTTACTCTGCTCGCAATGCAGAGCCCGCGCACCGTCTGTTTCGACTGCGCATCACTGTTGCCAACGTACCGGTTTTTCCCGCGCCGTGGAACCTTTTTTACCTCCTTCCTTGAGACGACACTAGCTTCAAAATAAATATAATATTTATCCTGTGTGGCAGATAATTTACCGGTTATTCATACCGGCCGTTTGTTTTTAGTCGGTATACAGAACACGAGAATGCGTTCGTAAATCGTGCTTTCCGTGAATAATTTTTTTTTCTAAGGTCGTCCTCATGTTCCTGACTTTTTACCACGATGATGTCTGGTAAATTCAAATATGCGTATGCTATTTTCTTGTAATATTTAACCAGTTCTAAACAATACATATTTTCTGTCGCACTCTTAATTTAAACAATTTATCAAAAAATAATTCTATAAATTTTAATTGTATTTTTTTAACAATTGCATTTTATTTATTATACTACTATGCATGTCTCATAAATGTTTTGTCTAAAACACATTTATTGTAGTTTATAGGTTTTCTTAAACTAACTTTTTTTTTTATTGTGGCAGCTGCGATCTTGAACAATAAATGCTCTGCTCTAAATATGTTTGTTGGAATAATTATTTCTCATGACTATATATAATATATATCAACACTATTTGTAACACTGAAATCCTGAGTCATAAAATTATCCTTGCCACTAAAGATTGTGAAATTTGTCAAACAGGTTTCCTCTCACAGTAAACACTTAAGTATTCATGTATGTAATATGTAAACTTTTATGCAGCACTACCATTTTGTCCAGTTCTCATTGGCCAAGGTCGATAAGGCGTCTCCGCGTAATACTCTAGTATACCGAAGTAGTATACGCTCATATCACGAAATCCCGCCTCACACGCCAGCAAAATGGCGTCACTGGCCAGCAACATGTCGGAGAGCCGTCCGCCAATCAGCGCCTGGTAACTCACTTGCCAGCCGGCGCTCCAGCCAATAGGAAATTGTTTGCAGCACGCAGTAGTCAAATCAAACACAAGGCCCCTCCCAGAGCGTCACTCAGCCATTCAGAGGAAAGTACACCCATCTCAAAGTAATCGTCAAGCCATTTCACTTCTATATACTTACATATTCTGTGTCCTTATCTTCGGACCGTAAGAGTCTGTGTACGAATGCCAGCTCATATGTGTGTGTGTAGTTTTTAGGCTTCAGTTATACGATTTTAGTATTTCAATCCCTGCAGTTCCTTTTGAGTTAACCAGATGACACAAAGCTGGGTCATAATAAGTAGTAATTTTGATTCATTGCTCAGAACGTTGTAAGTGATACGGCAGAAATCCTTGGTTTGGTTCCCGGCCGTGTTAGAAATGATTCAGGTACGGGAAATTCCATTCCCCAAATGAGTGGTAGTTGTCTCCCCGTCGAAAATTAAACCACATTCTGCCTTGCGCGCTTCAGGTATCGAAATCATATAATTTACAAACCCGAAAATTTAGCGAGTTTATGAGTTCTGGGTGGAGCAATTGCACGTGTATTTCAATTGTGAAGATAACACTAGTATAGTCTGTTCGCGGTAACTCCACACTTAACACAAGTATAGTCTGTTCGCGGTAACTCCACACTTTTTGAGTCAAAACTGTGAAAAATCACCTTATGTATGTCGTGTTTTGTTGTTTCCTGAATACGCCATGTATCACTTTTTTTTTACATAAAGTAGCTTGTTTTTGGTTAAACTGAATTTTAACTTACATTTTATCTTCAAATTATAATAATGCTTTGATAATTAATATGAATATGAACAGAGAGAAAACAGGTTTTGGTAATGCCTAATAAGAAATATTTCTAACGCAAAATATTATTAAACTGTGTGTGCACAAACGCAGTGTGTTGTCCCGTTGGTGTATTTTGTTTGCATGAGGCGGAGGAATATCCTGAAAGTAGAACTTTAGCTGGGCTTCAGAAACGTTGAAATTGACCATTCGTGGAGAAACTCGCTTGAAGCTTGCATCCCCACACAAGGTATTTGCAAAATTCTCGGGCAATCTTAGCGTTATACACACACTTCTGCATACGGTAAAATCTAGTTAATTCATCTGAGTGGGAATTTGAGTTCATTAAACACATCCGTAGTGACGGTAGTCGGTAAAAAAAACCTCGCAAGAAAGAACTGAATTCCACGAATTACGCGTTACCCGTTCGGGGGTACCGCAGCCGATGAAATAAGAGCTGAGCATGAATATATGAAGGCTTTTAAGTTACGGTTACGTGTAAGCTTGCGGAGTTCTCGTGTCGTTTGTCACTTCGATCACGGAAAGTCTACGAAAGCGAAGTGGCGTACCGATTCGTTTCACGCATGCGCACTCGTCCACCACGTCACGTTGGCTGAGCGAATCCCTGTGACGAGACTGGTTTCTAATTGGCTATTGTGTGGTGCGAAAGTTCCCCTTAACGGATTAGGCCCGTCGTATTGCAAACGAAGTTTCTTGGGGCCTGTTCACGAACGACGTTCCACGATACAGCACGTAAGTCGGATCATTTACCGGCTGGAGTTCGCGATACATAGGGCCAGTGACTTTTCGCGTAAAAANCGATACAGCACGTAAGTCGGATCATTTACCGGCTGGAGTTCGCGATACATAGGGCCAGTGACTTTTCGCGTAAAAATCGGAGCACACAGTAGACTTCAATACGATATACACACTTCAGCTGTTGTTATACCTCCATTGGCTGCTGGTGCCGTGTCCGTCTTTGACCAAGCCACTCAGANATATACACACTTCAGCTGTTGTTATACCTCCATTGGCTGCTGGTGCCGTGTCCGTCTTTGACCAAGCCACTCAGAAGTAACTCCGACACTGAACCTTCATGATTCGTGTGCAAACGGTTAACACGGGCCAGAACATTTTTTAGCCAATCNAAGTAACTCCGACACTGAACCTTCATGATTCGTGTGCAAACGGTTAACACGGGCCAGAACATTTTTTAGCCAATCAGAGAAGTTGGACGACCCTACAGTGCTTTGGACTGTACCTTGTCTTGAAATCTATTCGCGAAATATCACTGCCCCTAGCGACACATCATGNCTCCGACACTGAACCTTCATGATTCGTGTGCAAACGGTTAACACGGGCCAGAACATTTTTTAGCCAATCAAAGAAGTTGGACGGNACTGTACCTTGTCTTGAAATCTATTCGCGAAATATCACTGCCCCTAGCGACACATCATGTGGCTCTTGCAGACTGCATATTTTCTGTAAATCCCGTGATTGCGACCGTGTAAGTGGCAGTACGACCCGTGCGAACGAGAACTGCTGTTGCAGCAGTAATAACGGCGTATTTAGTTCTGACAGACAGAAACCGGTTTTTTTTGTAGCCATTTCTGAACTTGCGCTAGCGCGGTACACAAACAGCGGTGCCACGACTGCTTTGAAAAGGAAGATAATGTGTGTGACCTTGTCTGCGCAAACAACAAATATGGCTCACTGTCTCGGAACAATAAAATGCTGTAACGCAGAGCAACGTGACTTCATTTTCCCCTTTTAATTTCGGAGGGTTCCGGGGATTTCGTCTCATTTTCCCGCAACTGGACAAATACGTCTTTGTCGTCTGTGCACACGAAGACTAGAACGTTAGTTGGAATTGTGTGTACGCGCAGACGAAGTTTTTTCCAGTGAGTTCCGCAATGCAAATTCTATCACAGGTGGTGTAGTTACGTGATAATAACGGAGTTAATTAGAGTGGAGAAATATGGGCGGCTCTTAACACTGAGGTCTTGGAAGCCGATGAGCGTATAGTGAGGTATGGATCAGCACCGGAATGTTCGAGAATACCCCGCCGACCAGCGGCATCGTCCGGCACGATTCCAACGTGCGAAAATCTGGGAGCGACCCCGCAGGGAATCGAGATCGGTTCGCCTAGGTGGGAGGTGAGTAGTCTGACCACTACACCACCGCGGCCCCCGAGTCATAATTTCGGATTAATAGTAATTACAGGCAACGTACGATTATAGAAAATTTACATTTTACGAGTTGTTTAATATTTTTGTGCCTAATTTCCATCGTGCGTTATCTGCTTGTTGTAAAAAGTCAGGAACATATTATTTTATATTTTATCAATAAGTTCCTGCGTTTTTGCAAGCAGGAAATAACGCACAGTGAAAATTACATACAAAAGTATTAAACAACTAGTAAATTGTAAATTCACTTTAATCAAACATTTCCAATAATACATCTGAAACTGAAATTATGACAGGGAAACGAATAATTTCTGCATAATAGTTGAAGCTGAGCCTGAAGTTTAGCCCTCATGAACACATTTATTTCCATCACTTGGGAGTCATAAATTAAAGTGGACCTGTAAGAGCGAAAACATTATCAGGGTAGGTAGGCTAACATTTCAAAATATTCATTTATGTAAAAACAGTGCTGAGAAGAAATAAAAACAGCCGAGTCCCGGGATTCGGAGGTAGTTTTCCTGCACATGTGGCGTGCGCACTCTTACCCGTGTGCCCCTCGGCTGTTCGAGACGGCAAGGCGGGGGCAGCGTGCGGCTGGGTTCTTGACCCGCGAACGCAGGGAGAGGAGGAAGTGCGCTGCAGCCGGGAGCTCGCGGTTCTGCTGACCCACATTCCGCGGACGTTGCGCAACTCGATTGCCCGAGCAGTCCGTATTTGCTCTCGCGCTGACGTCACTGTACAGCGCGCTCCAAGCGGCATTGCGACGCAGCCGTCTCTCGCGCAGGATGTATCTCCACTCTTTCGGAATAAGAACCTTTACGAAAATCGCCCCAACCTGTAGACTGTTCACGGTAAACTGAGCACTTTTGGAACCCCTGCNGGAATAAGAACCTTTACGAAAATCGCCCCAACCTGTAGACTGTTCACGGTAAACTGAGCACTTTTGGAACCCCTGCGAAAGATACACTTGTACATACATTGCGTATTCTTTCGCCATATTGAAAATTAACATTGCATCCATTTTGACTGATGACTTTATTCATGCGTTGGTTAAATAATAACTGAGAAATTATTAGAAAAGTAAACATCTTCCAAATTGGCTGATTCTCACATTATGATATGCGTTTTTAAAAAGAGAAAGCAAAATAAACCATTTTAATATTCGCATATGTTTACCTAACACGTTAAATTTAACGTTACATCACGGAACTATTTTCTCTCCGTCGCGTCTTTATACCAACCTTACAGTGCGCATGGTACTCGGTGGGCCTATCAAGATGTATGCTGGTAGAGGCAATGAAATTTTCCGTAGATTGCTTTCAAAAGCGCTCATTTAACCGTGAGAAGTCTTTCATCGGTGGGGCGTGCAGGCCCATTTTCTTTGGAAGGGGCGATCGAAAGCGCAAGAGGAAATGTTTTTGTGGAGGGGTGATTACTATAAAAATCACAGACTTGCTACTAGATGGTAACGTTTAAAGTGGGGGTCTGGGGGTTCCTCGACAGGGAAATTTTTTTACTCAAGGTTAAACTTTGTTATAGTCTATTCGCTGTTTCTTCACACTTTTTGAATCAAACTTTAGTCAAAACACTCCATTCATGTACGACGTCTCTGGTTGTTTCTTAAATATTTCGTGTATCACAAGCATTTTATATTTGTGGTAATATAAAAGTACTTTATTTTTCGTTAAATTAAACTTTTAAATATTTTTTATTTATAAATACTAATAATTAATACATAATCAGTATGAATTAAACCAGTTGGGAAACAGGTGTGTTGGTAATGCCTAGGGGCAGTGATATTTCGTGTAAATATTTCGAGACAAGATACAGTCCAAAGCACTGTAGGGTCGTCCAGCTTCTATGAATGGCTGAAAAATGTTCTGGCCCGTGTCAACCGTTTGCGCACGAATCACGAAGGTTCAGTGTCTGAGTTACTCAGTCCTGAGTGGTTTGGTCAAAGATGAACACGGCACCAGCAGCCAATGCAGGTATAACAACAGCTGAGGTGTGTATATAGTATTGAAGTCTACTGTGTGCTCCGATTTTTACGCGAAAAGTCACTGGCCTTAGTAATGCCTATAGTAAGAAATAGTTCTTATGCAAAATTTTATTAAAATGAGTGCGCACGATTGCGGAGTGTTGTCCCTTTGGTGTAATTTCTTAAGACTTAGGTAAGCTCTGTTTGCTTTAGGCGCAGGAATATCCTGGACGTAGAACTACAACAGGTCTTCAGAAAAGTTGAGTGTAACCGTGATTGGACTTACTTCATGACAAAATCATATGTGGTCACCTGAGACTGATTTTGTTTAGATCCAAGTTTACATTTCATGTTGTTGTCATGTACCATTTAAACTGTCAAAATTAAAATTACAACTTAACAGATTTTTTTTATAAAACGTAAGTAAGTTTCTAATCCAACAATATCATACTACGATAACTATCCAATTGCGTACGCCCCTGCCATGTATGGCAAGTTCAATTGTTTCCTAAACAAACCACAGATCACAATCATTTCATTTCATACCTCCATCAATATTAAGGTTCCTGCCTGCCTGCAACTATTCTGTTAGTAAGCAGCCTCGAAATAGGGATGTTGATATCGGAAATAAATTGTCGGCATTATTTTTATTGGTTATTTGTAAAAATATCGTTTTACGAAACGATATATCGCAAGAAAAATATCGATTTTCGGTTAATCGGAATTTGATAGTTTATTTAAAATTGCTTGGAATATAACATATCGAGGATACGAGGTATTGCAGAAAGTTGTAGCGCCTGTTTTTGTTGCATGTTGCCAAAGTAAACATAGCAATTATTAATGAAATGTCTGTATCCAAAATATTGCTTATTTAGAGAGCATTTAAAAAATACTTATTTCCGATACATGTCAAAAGATATTGATTTCGATAAAATATCGTTGAAATATATCGGTGATTTATATCGATATATCTTTGAATTAAAATAGTAAATTCGATTATCGATATTTTTTCAACGTCCCTACCTCGAAACGCGTGAGTTTTAAGGCCGACTCTTTGCTTACTCTCCAATTACGTCATCACAGTTACGTCATCGCCTCTACGCTCAAGGCGCTCAACTGGCGTGCGATTTTCGCGTCAGCGTCTCGCCTTGAACGTGACTTCAAGCGGCGACCTTATATTTTTATGGCATGCTTATAAAGATAAGAGTATAATGTGTGTCATAAGACATCTCTAAAGATTTTTATGGAAAATTTAGCAGCTGAAACTGGTTCTAGAAACTTCCTTTATAGCCATTTTCACGCGCAATAAAATAATTCCTTAAGGTAGAAATGAGACTGAAACTTGTCTTTGAACACGAAGCGGTTTTTTATGGGTTTCGTGTTTTGACACCACTACAAAATATAAAACCGTTCGTGAATCACGTGTATTTTTTTTTCGCTGCAATGCATTTTATACGACAGCCAGACGGGAGTCCTGACTTAACTTATGTTCTCGTAAGGTATTTCTTTCTCCTTATAAATGCAGATCGGCTTCGTCTGACGCCACGTCTGATATCTTATGGAAGGACATGTGCAAAATTCTCGTTATTATTATAAACCCGGAAATCTCGCGGATTCATCTGGCAACAAGCTAGGCCCCCACAGTACTTGTGTAGTCGAGCTTATGTTAGATGTTCATTGGTTGATGTTCCAGTTTTCAAAGTAGCACAGGATTCGATCCTTCCCTTCTTGCAAGTTTGTTATTGTTTCAATTCCGCCCAGGGCTTTAAACACGTATGCCTTTGCAATGCGTCTGTCGTTGGACTATACTTTATCTGACCCGCCCCTGGGTAACTCTGTGCCATTAAAAAACACTTCTCGATTGTGTGCCCCAATCTCGTGCAGTTCAGTCAAACAAGGCGTAGCTTCACATCTATGCAGCAGCCAATGGAGAAACGACGCCGGCTCCAGTACAGACAACACTGTGAAATGATAGTGTGTTGGTATGATTGGACGGTGTCCATTACCGGCCATGAGTCTAAATAAAAATCCCACACACACAGAACTTAGAAAGACGACAACACGTTGAAAAAAACGAAAACATCACACAAGTGAACAAAACAGTGAAAAAACAATATCAGTGGACACAGCTAGACAATAAAAACTCAAAACACACAACAAAATAGGACATAAAACCACAATGAAACACATGTCAGGAAAAATGATTCCTTGTCAGATCATAAAATCAAATAATTCAACACTACGAACAACACAGGAACCACAAAAAAAAAAAACCAGAGAAAAGAATAGTTAAACCAACAAGAGAGAATACAGAACGAAGAATAAATGATAAAGCAAAAAAATAATTACAAGTCTTCGCGACGTTTCGGGAACCTGGAATGTGTCCGCTTCTTCAGGCGAGAGACTGGAAGAACAATCGCGAATGTTGCATGTCTCTCCTGATGGACAGGACTAAGGACCTTGGAAGGTTCCCGCCACAACGCGTGGCGGGAGCTGGACGGCGGACTACGCCCGTGCAACAGTGTCACAAGGGACCACGCCCAGCGCTGCTCACGGTAGAACCCTCTCTCTCTGGGGCACCTCGGGCTGGCAGTCCATAAGAAAAGCTAGTGATTGTTCGCGAAAAAAAAATACGAATACGCGGTAGACTTCAGTTCTATAGGCTGTTCACTGTAAAGTGAGCACTTTTCAGGCCCTAATTACTTTTTACTTCCATCCATTTTTTATCCTTCAATCACCTTTTTAAATAAATATTGCTAAGTAAGTAGTAAACACAGTGTGTATATTCCACTACACTCGGAAGTTGATGTCTTAGGCTAAAATAAAATATGGTTATTGACTATTATTCCAAATGAGAAGGCTTTCAAAAGTTCTCACTTTACCGCGAATAGCCTATATTGAGCGCCCGACAGCAAGTTTGTATATTGCTAGGGACAGGTGTATTTCGCGGAAATATTTATAGCCATGCAAGACTTCAATTTCCTACGCCCACATCCACAACTTACTTTGGTTATTGGCCGGGTGTCTACGTGAGAAGCCATGTTCCTACTTGACTGGGCGTATCGTAATAAAGTACTGAACGTCTATGATTTGCGGACAGACACTTGAGGCTAGTGACATTTGAAACCATCCAACCACGAAAGTGCAAATGAACAAAAGTGTTTTGGAGTACGACTGGTTTTGAAATTTTTTCGCGAAAAACACCTGTCCCTATCTACTGCCATTGGTTGCTGTCTGCTTGCGAAGGCGTTTTCGTATTTCACCAAGCCACTCAGAATTCGGGCAACATCGGCACGGCTCCTGCTTGATTCATGTGCAGTCTACACGTGACGAAAAAGTAATTCAGCCAATCAAGATACGTAAACGACCCTACAATGTTTCCAAATATAGCTTGTTTTGAAATCTTTTCGCGAAATTTCACTACCCCCTATCCATACGAGAAGGTTTACAAAAAAAAATAGGTACAGATTATAAAACATAACTAGAGACCTGAAAAATTCGCGTTTGCCATTCGGGACAAGCTAGAATTCGAAGCCCCGTACGCTTGTATTACTAATGCTATTGGTCCATCCGTTAAATTACACCTCCTGGTCAACTCTGAGCCAATAATAAATACACAGTAAAATGCAGACCGAATCACCGTCTTCCGCTAATACAACAAGCAATCAATGAACAGTAATATCTGCATACGAAAATGGAGTATAACCTACAGGCCATTGAACTCGCGAATTTTTCAGGTCTCTTAGACATAACAGTACAACATTCACACGACCAGATTTCTTGTGCGAAATTGATTCACGATTGAAAAATCAATGTGTTATTTTTAACCAATTAAATAATGTGGCGAGCCTGGCGTTATTTGGCAGTGCTGGTAAATAATGGATTATCGTAACAGATTGTGATATGGTGTTGGAAATTGACAGTGATTCAAAATGTTTAGCATTTTTTTTTTCTTTGAAATCTTTGCTTATGCGGTCGTTAAGGTGTGGATAACCTTTAAAAATTCCAACGAGAGTGAGTGGTGCCGATTCACCCATTACAATGATTCCTGTGTTATGTAGTGAACTTCGTGTGGTTTTGTCATCAGCTGCCAGGAAGAGGCGATATCGTTATTTTAAAAATAAGCTGCGCTATGAAAGTCTTAACATTTTCCTGATCCCCCCCCCCTTCTTTTCCCCTTTATCTTGTTGTCTATATCGTTTCGTTCGTATGTGTGTCATAAAAATCGTCTTTCCTTTACGTGATTTATAAACCTTAATCTTAGTGCGGCTTCAGAGTAAAGAAAATTAACTAATTTCTAAACAGGCCTGCTACATGATTTATGCTGTTCCTGACGATTAGCGCATTAGTTTTTCTATCTGGAAAGCCAATAAGAAAAAGTGTTGCGTGAAATTCACTTTGTCACAGTAGTAACGGTTTGAAATGTTATTCTAATTCACTTTTTTTTTTAATCCGTCGCCAACGTCTGTGGCAAAGTTGGTCGGCCTGCTTGCGGTGCACGCGGGTCTGGGTTCGAATCCCGGACAGTTCTATAAGGCTTGCTGTGTCTCGTTTCCTTGTGGAAGTTAAGAAGAGGCCACAGTCGTTAAAGAAAAAATTAACTTCCTGTTCCCACCTTAAGGCTGAAACAACAGCATATATGACTAAAAGGTTGATTCTAATGCACGCTGTGAAACGAGGCAAGAGGGCGGAGCTGCGGTGGAATTACAGTGGGCGAGAAAATATGTCAGTGTCCGCCATGCTTCCCACGTAAGACTCGTCAAAACTGAAAAAAAAAATTCCCTCCGGGGACTACACTGGTGAAGTCTGATTAGTGAACACTTAGTCAATCACGTGTCTGATGAAGTACAATGATGCCTGACGTATGTAGATTAAACTTTTCCCCCGTTCGCGAACAGTCTGACCACCGGACAGCCATGAGCTATTCACCGTAAAGTGAGCACTTTTGAAAACCCTCTCAGCAGAGAGATTGTGGGGACTTTGTCACATAGGGAGGGACCTGGTACCGGAGCGTCGAGGCTGTTCATGCTCTGTCATTCCTGTCGGCCAGCGGCCATAATGGATCCAGGTGACCTTGACGTTTGAAATTAAAACCCTAAATAATATATCTTTTTTTTTTAATAATAGTGAATAAATATATTTTATTTTAGCGTTAGACATTAACTTCTGAGTGCGGTGGAGTATAGACACTGTGTTTATTACTTACAAGACAATATTCATTTTAAAATGTGGTTAAAGTATTTAAAAAATGGCTGGAAGAAAACAGTAACTTCAACAAATGTGGCAAGTCTACCGTGCATTTATGTGGTGAGAAAGCTCGCCATTCGTACTTTCTCATTACGCGTATACAATTATGGTAAATTTTAAAACAATTTCAGAGAATGCCAAAGCTAAAATGGAGCCCGCGAAAGAAAATAAAGCAGGTTCCTATTGCCAGACCTGCAGTGAAATCCGGCCATGCCAGATTGGCCGCCGTGCCAGCTGGTATAACAACTGCTGTGGCAGAACCTGCGAGAGCTGGTATGGAATCTCGTATCGTGTAACAATGGCTGCAGGACGGGGCGAGATGAGCTGACCTCTTCATGGGCGGATACACGAGAAGCTTTCTCCATCTGAAACCTGGTGGACCGGTTTGTCTCAGTGATGAGTCATATCATCGAGTCAGTATGCGTTGTGCACGTGGAATCTTACACACTTAGAAACCCTGCTCGCTTTCTACTTTTCTCCCGTTGCGTATTCTTCCGCCACGCGTAAAAGTTACATTTTCCCAGGACACTTAACCGAAAGCTAGTTACCGGTTGACCCTGCAACCTACCGAGGTATAATAAAATAAAACAACCTCGGCCGTAATTGCATATATTTCACAGTTAAATCTGGAGTAGAAAATTACTGGATCGTGATACCGGCTTCATTTATTATTATCCGTATTACCTACAGCGAGAATTGGCTTACAGCCGCAGCATTTAAACGGGGAATCAATGTTAAAGAAATTCCTTCTCAGTTCATTAATTTCGAGGAAAACTATTCCAAACACAACAAATCCATCTTAACATTTCAGAAAATACTGCCACGTTAAGAAATTTAAAAAAAAAGTATAAATTATTAATTTGCTATTTTTTGTAAAATTTAAATTAAAGCGTCTTAGTATTCTTTAAGAAATGTCACTTTGAATACGTTTTGTTTGAAATTACCTTTCCTGAAAAAAAAATCGTATTCCCATAACATTTATTTAGAGATACGCGTACACGTGTAAACAGCGATTTCTAAAGTATATTAATTAGTACTTAAGGTTGGCAACGAAAAAATTTGTTATTTTATATTTGTACCATATATTTTTCAACTTGTATACATTATCAGTGACTACCTTTTCCTAGGGGATTTTTTTTTTTTTAGATTGCATGGTTTCTGCAAAATGACAAGTCAATCAAAATTGTAATGATTTTGTAAAGTACAAATACAATAAGCCAAACTATCTCCAGAAAATTTAAAAAGGGCAAGTGAAATATCTTATCTGAATTCATTTTAAACCATTTTTTTGGCAAAAAGTTATTTTCTATAAATTTAGAGACAGCCACAAATAAAAAATATGCAAAATTACTACAACGAAAAATTACTTTACAAAATGAATTACGGAAGTTATAGGAATTTCTAATTCATATGTTTTGCCATACAAATTTCAAAATTTTGCATAATTAATAAGTTTCGTTACAGTTTGAATTAACGGTTTTATGTAATTAGAATAAGATAAGGAAATGTCATGGAAATTCTTTAAGTCGTTCTACTATAATTTTATTTTAAGTTTTACGATAAAATTTAAATCTAAAATAGTTGGAAATCAAATCCTTATTGCAGGCGAACAAAAAACCCGTGTTTCAAAGAAATTTTTTCACGATGTTACAGAGACTCCAAGAAACACTTCAGCTGAAATAAAACATTGTGCTCGTATAACTTCATGAAATGTGTTTAGCACAAAAGTTAAGGTTAAGACGCTTTTTATTATATTTAAATAGTAATTAAAAGTTATTTTAAGACTGGTTCGGCTTTTTTTAAAATCAAATTCTTATCGATGTTGTATCACAAAACCGTGAAATATATTAAATATATAGTATTTCAGCAGGGCTTCGTAAAGCGTATAATTGACCGCGGAGAGCGTATATANTTTTTTTTTTAATAATAGTGAATAAATATATTTTATTTTAGCGTTAGACATTAACTTCTGAGTGCGGTGGAGTATAGACACTGTGTTTATTACTTACAAGACAATATTCATTTTAAAATGTGGTTAAAGTATTTAAAAAATGGCTGGAAGAAAACAGTAACTTCAACAAATGTGGCAAGTCTACCGTGCATTTATGTGGTGGGAAAGCTTGCCATTCGTACTTTCTCATTACGCGTATACAATTATGGTAAATTTTAAAACAATTTCAGAGAATGCCAAAGCTAAAATGGAGCCCGCGAAAGAAAATAAAGCAGGTTCCTATTGCCAGACCTGCAGTGAAATCCGGCCATGCCAGATTGGCCGCCGTGCCAGCTGGTATAACAACTGCTGTGGCAGAACCTGCGAGAGCTGGTATGGAATCTCGTATCGTGTAACAATGGCTGCAGGACGGGGCGAGATGAGCTGACCTCTTCATGGGCGGATACACGAGAAGCTTTCTCCATCTGAAACCTGGTGGACCGGTTTGTCTCAGTGATGAGTCATATCATCGAGTCAGTATGTGTTGTGCACGTGGAATCTTACACACTTAGAAACCCTGCTCGCTTTCTACTTTTCTCCCGTTACGTATTCTTCCGCCACGCGTAAAAGTTACATTTTCCCAGGACACTTAACGAAAGCTGGTTACCGGTTGGCCCTGCAACCTACCGAGGTATAATAAAATAAAATAACCTCGGCCGTAATTGCATATATTTCACAGTTAAATCTGGAGTAGAAAATTACTGGATCATGATACCGGCTTAATTTATTATTATCCGTATTACCTACAGCGAGAATTGGCTTACGGGCTCTCTTCCTAACAAGTGTANTTACCTACAGCGAGAATTGGCTTACAGCCGCAGCATTTAAACGGGGAATCAATGTTAAAGAAATTCCTTCTCAGTTCATTAATTTCGAGGAAAACTATTCCAAACACAACAAATCCATCTTAACATTTCAGAAAATACTGCCACGTTAGGAAATTTAAAAAAAAAGTATAAATTATTAATTTGCTATTTTTTTGTAAAATTTAAATTAAAGCGTCTTAGTATTCTTTAAGAAATGTCACTTTGAATACGTTTTGTTTGAAATTACCTTTCCTAAAAAAAAATCGTATTCCCATAACATTTATTTAGAGATACGCGTACACGTGTAAACAGCGATTTCTAAAGTATATTAATTATTACTTAAGGTTGGCCACGAAAAAATTTGTTATTTGATATTTGTACCATATAGTTTTCAACTTGTATACATTATCAGTGACTACCTTTTCCTAGGGGATTGTTTTTTTAGATTGCATGGTTTCTGCAAAATGACAAAGTCAGTCAAAATTTTAATGTTTTTGTAAAAGTACAAATGCAATAAGCCAAACTATCTCCAGAAAATTTAAAAAGGGCAACTGAAAGATCTTATCTGAATTCATTTTAAGCCATTTTTTTTTGGCAAAAAGTTATTTTCTATAAATTTAGAGACAACCACAAATAAAAAATATGCAAAATTGTTCTTATTTTCAGGAATTTTTTGAAATTAAATAAACATTTCTTTGTGCAATTTTACAGACGTATTGAAGTAGCTCTTGGCATCTTCTTTCTGTGCGAATAATCTCATTTCTGTGCGTAGGGTGGTTTTCATTCTTTGTGCATTTCTAACTGAATAAAATTGTGATTTTAACATGCATTTATGCGATTTTATTTTATTTATTTATTTTTATTTTTTGCTAGGAAAGAGTACACACTGATAATGTCTAAAAGTTGAACAGTATGTGGTACAAATATAAAATAACGCATTTTTTTGTGGCCAACGTTGTTAAGGGGGAAAAATCTATTGCCAACTTGGATTTACGCACTTCCCTCCATTACTTAATTTTCACAGTCAATATTAAAAAACCAAGTTAGCCAAGGTATAGGGAACCTTAACAGATATTTGGAAACCAACTTATTTTTCTTACATTATTATTTTCACATTTGTAACCGTAATCAAATATTACCTAATTATACAGTAACGTCAATTCCGCGTGGGAAAATACGGGTATAATTTAAACCGTAAAAATTTCAAAAAAACTTTTAAATAGTACTTTATGTCATGTATAGGGATTTTTTTTATGTCTGTTCATAAATTTTTATTACAAAGATTTGTAAGAAAAATTGAGTGGCAAAAATTAGTTTCTATATATCATGGGCGTTTTATGATTCTGTGGTATAACATAAAATAGCAGACTAAAGAAAGTATAGAAAAACACGAAAAATTAATTTACAAAGTGAATTATGGAAGTTATGGGAATTTCTAATTTATATGTTTTGCCATACAAATTTCAATATTTTCATGATTAACAAGTTTCTTTACAGTTCAAATTAACTGTTGATGTAATTAGAATAAGATAAAGAAATGTCATGGAAATTCTTTTAAGTCATTCTACTATAATTTTATTTTAAGTTTTACGATGAAATTTAAACCTAAAATAGTTAGAAATCAAACCCTTATTGCAGGCGAACAAAAAAAAACCGGGTTTGAAGAAATTCGTTCGCTATGTTACTGAGACTCCAAGAAACACTTGAGCTGAAATCAAACATTGTGCTCGTGTAACTTCATGAAATGTGTTTTGCACAAAATTTAAGGTTAAGACGCTTTTAATTATATTTAAATAGTAATTAAAATATATTTTAAGACTGGTTCGGCTTTTTTTTTTTATCAAATTCTTATCGATGTTGTATCACAAAACCGTGAAATATATTAAATATATATTATTTCAGCAGGNTGACCCCGTTGTCGTCACTCAGAACGCTTACCTCCAGCCCCTCCCCTCCCCCGCCAAACACCACTCAACAATGTTTGTGACACTGCCGCACGCAGTCACCGCCGAACGCGAGGCTCCGGACTGGCGTGCAGCATTCCCGTCGTGCTGATCGCGTTGCTTCCGACTTCCCAGGATATCCCTCCGCCCGCAGGGCAAACAAAGCTTGACTAGGCCTGGAGATATTATTACACCAAAGGGACAACACACCGCATTCGTGCGCACTCAAGTGTAATACAATTCTACGTCAGAACTATTTCATACTAGGCTTTGCCAACACACCTATTTTTTTTTTATTCATGTTAGTTGTAAATGAAATGTAGTAATTTATAGATATAATATGTTTGATTTAACCAGAGATAAAATACTTTTATACTAACACGAGCGTAAAATGCTTGTGATACATGACATATTTAGGGGGGGGGGGACCAGTACGTCATACATAGAGTGATTATTCAAAGGTTTAAATTTTTTTTTTAAATGTGAAGAAGCCGCGAATAGATCATACGTATGGGATTTTCAGCGGTATCTCGGTAAATAAACGTTCTATAAATATGACTGTATCCAGGAAATGTAAAAATAATATATATGTAATACAGTCGCCACGTTTTACTTTTATCCTATTAAATATAATAAGAAATAGGGGGTGAATAACGAAAAATATTTAAATAGCATTTTTAGAGCCTTCGAGAACACATTTCCTTAAAGGATAGTATACATTGCAAAGTAGCATCTGTACATCGCGTGTAATAATATCACAATGTTACAGATCTAATTTGCGAGACATTGAGCTTCCCGAGAATGCATCTCACGAGCCCTTGGAGAGCCCGTTGCAATGCTTCCTTATGTCCAGATGCGACCTTGAGGCATTTAAAATTATTAACTCGGGATTTCCTCTTTAAGTTATAAATTTTGCGGAAGTGTACAGAACGTAGCTGACGGTAGAAGCTAGGAAATGCTTTCAAGAGTGCTTCACTCGAACAACATAGAAGGGTTATTGAACCATGCCTTCCATTTTGCCTTTTGAATGCTCGTATCACGTAAAATAAGGAAGAAACCTGTAAAGTTCGCGTTAGTTTTCTGCAGCTGAGAGTATTTGTGGTACGACGTGAAAAACTCTTATAACCAATAGTAAAAGTTCAACGGGAGAGTGAAAAATCGCTTGTAACACGGTTACAAAGGTACATGACTTCATATATAAGTCATCGGCCAATGAAATCACGGGTCGTTCTCAGATACTTAATACTTATAGGTAGGGGCAGTGATATTTCGCGAAAAGATTTAGAGACACGATACACTCCAAATCACTGTAGGGTCGTCCAGCTTCTTTGATTGGCTAAAAAAAATTCTAGACCGTGTTAACCTTTTGCGCACGAATCATGAAGGTTCAGTGTCGGAGTTACTTAGTCCTGAGTGGCTTGGTCAAAGACGGACACGGCACCAGCAGACAACGGAGGTATAGCAACAGCTGAGGTGTGTATATAGTATTGAAATCTACTGTGTGCTCAGATTTTTACGCGAAAAGTCACTGGCCCTACTTATAGGGCCAGTGACTTCTAGCTTAACCCAAAATAATTACGCGAATTATGCTGGTCTCTAAACATAAGTAAAGCTACCCAAGGACTCCCGATTATCTGATGAAATGGCACCCGCTGCCTTGTACACACACAAGTGTCCAGTGACGTAGGCAGAAATTTTATCTCTCGGAAC
>NQII01005114.1:137018-173884 GCA_002778355.1 Clitarchus hookeri | reverse complement strand
TGCACACTATACGTAATTTGATAATGTTCTAAATGTGCTTAAAGTTTTAGCGGTGGGCCGTGATCGTACCGAAGGGTGAGTGTTCTAGCAGAGCAGTGCACAGCATTTGGGGGACGGAACAGCACCGAGTGAGCGAACTGAATGCGGGCAGACGTTGTTGACGGTTATCTTAGATACCATGTTGGAGAATTAACCATGCAACAATTATCTGTCATAGATGGCAGCAGAGTACCACTGACAGGACCGTTCTGTGATGGAGAAGCAGTCAGAATTTTCCCAACAACTCGACAAGTGGAAGCTTATAACAACACTATAACAGCAGAGTTGGGAAAATCTACAAAAGTCTATAGTNTCCAACAACTCGACAAGTGGAAGCTTATAACAACACTATAACAGCAGAGTTGGGAAAATCTACAAAAGTCTATAGCATTAATGTAGTAGACATTTCATTGGAAGCCAAAACATACGGCTAACATCCATGAAGTGACTACATACCTGATGATCCCAATAAAACAGGCGGTATACCAAATACGCTCAAAATTGGTATAGGGTCACGGGTAATGTTGATGCGCAACGTGAATGTTAATCATGGACTTGTAAACTGCACCATTGGAGTGATTCGTCAAATTGAATGACCTGTCTTACGCAGAGAACAGTTTGAGGTGGGGGAACTGCCTCAGGCTGTATTCCTGGAATTTGATGACTCAAGTATTAACAGGCAACCTTGGTGTCCGCATCGAGCCTTCCATTGCCGAGTTTTATGCTTTACGTGGTTAGGGCAACATTGAGCGGTGAATGCTCCCTTTAATCCTATGCTGGGCGGTAACTGTTTATAAATTACAAGGAACATCTTTAGACTGGGCCGTCGTTGATTTAAGCGGCCACCTTTTCCCTAAATGCCACGCGTATGTGCTCCTAGCAGAGTCAGGTCTCTCTCAGGTGTAGTCATCACTTCTGTCAGTCCTAAAAAGTTGTTAANCGCGTATGTGCTCCTAGCAGAGTCAGGTCTCTCTCAGGTGTAGTCATCACTTCTGTCAGTCCTAAAAAGTTGTTAAATCAACCACATGATCAACATTCCGTAGAGGAATTAAACCGCCTACAAAACTTACAATGATATACTTTCTTACATGAAGATCTTGTTGACGCAAATTAATATACATAACGCACACACTGAAAAGACGTAAATAAAATATGAAATAAAAAAAACCAAAAAACTTGACTGTCAAAAGCGAACTGAAAAGATGGAAACAAGTACCTATAAATTTTGGATAGAAAATCATTTACCATCGGGTTGAAATGGTCACGATTCTCAGCCTTTAGGAAGTGACTGCTAGGGGAAAGAAAATTACATGGGATCTCTAAAATTCATGCTACCAAATGATAACATGCAGTCAGAGGCTTAAATGGGTTATATGTATTCATAGGTTGAGCAGAAATGTCTGAACCCATTGGACCGAGCCTTCCTGTATGTGTTCTCTCAAGTTTCCAGTGTTCCTGCTCCCAACATCATTGCAAAGTTGGGTTGCAATGTTCCAGATTGTGAACAAAGTGCTGAACAACCGTGCTGCCCTTCCCCTCTCTTGAGCTGTGTTGAATGCAATGTCAAGGCATGCTTACCACTCACTGACATTTACACCACATACAGTAAAGCCTCTGTTTACCGGACTAATTGGGGGGAGGTATAGTCCGGTAAACCGCAAGTCCAGTGAATAGCAAAGCACCAAAAAAATGTACCATTATAAATATTTTATTAGCTCACTTAGGCGTTAAATGTTTTTAATGTGGTGAAGATGTTTGTGCAGCCAGGAGGGAGGATTAGCTGCAAGTATTTGTGGTAATTTGCGACAGACTGTTAGCTATCGAAGGGAAAGGAACAGCGTGAGCTTGTGTAGACATATTTTCTGGGTCTTGGCTGTGTAGTATTTGCGACGAGCCTGTTGACTTGCATCGTGATGTTCTTTTTTATTTTATTTTGCTTCCCACTGACCTGTCGACATTTCCACTTCTGTGCCTTCTTTTCTATTATTTACAACTTCCTTGGGCTTAGATGACAATCTGGAAATGGAAACAGGCATACCTTCCCTACCTCCTGCTGTGAACGTGAGTGGGTGACAGTTAAATCCTGTATTTACTCATGTATCACTGGACCGTTCTATCTCAGAAATGAGAAGAGTACAGGTCCTGGTCACTCTTTATGTACGTGATATGAATATAGCTTCGCCGTCAGTCGTGCACCGGGCTGCGTCACTTCACCAAGCTCATCAGGCTCAGACTGTACGTGCTGACATTGGCAAGTTCCAGTTGTGTTATCGATCACCCAGCTATTTCTTTCTCATGCCTCGCGCACAGCTGCTAGGCAGCTTAAAATGATGCATCATAACAGGCAGACATTCTGTCTTTATCATTACTCTCCTTAAAATTCATTTTTAGCACNCATCATAACAGGCAGACATTCTGTCTTTATCATTACTCTCCTTAAAATTCATTTTTAGCACTTTTGCCACTGTTCAGTAATTATGGCATTACAAGTGTGGTTATGTGTAGCCTGGCCACTGAAACACCTGCCTCTTAGTTTTTTACTTGAGGTGGAAGCCATTTCTCACAACAAGAAACATGCACAATCTGTAACTTAAATGCAAGAATGGCTATAAAAAGTTGTAAGTAATATTTCCCTCAAAAAAAATCCTGCCGTTGCACGATTCTGAAAATAACTTTCCCCTTCCTTTCAAGTGCGCGCACCTATCAGTAACGCATTTCACATCCTATAAGCGACAAGTAGACACAATAACCATTTACATTGTAGAATAAANGCGCACCTATCAGTAACGCATTTCACATCCTATAAGCGACAAGTAGACACAATAACCATTTACATTGTAGAATAAATCCCCGTATGCCCAATAAAATCCGCATATGTACTTCTTATTGATTTCCAAGAGCAATACACTTTAAAAATAANGCGCACCTATCAGTAACGCATTTCACATCCTATAAGCGACAAGTAGACACAATAACCATTTACATTGTAGAATAAAATCCCCGTATGCCCAATAAAATCCGCATATGTACTTCTTATTGATTTCCAAGAGCAATACACTTTAAAAATAANAAAATCCCCGTATGCCCAATAAAATCCGCATATGTACTTCTTATTGATTTCCAAGAGCAATACACTTTAAAAATAAATTCACATTAAAAAAATGGTACGATGTAGGTGTAGTTAATTACAATTCTGTTTAAAATGAACGCCATTCCGGGAAAGGCAATGAACGACAACACTTAAATTTCTTTATAGAAATACCTATTAAGGGTTTGCCTTGTTTTTATACACTATTCTTTCATGTCAAAACTTCCCACTTACTGTANTTATAGAAATACCTATTAAGGGTTTGCCTTGTTTTTATACACTATTCTTTCATGTCAAAACTTCCCACTTACTGTAAAGTAACAAAATTTTGAAAGAAGTTTTAGGACACCACAGACTGAAACTGTTGCACCTCAGACATTATTATTACTATAAGTTCGTAGTAATGAAAATAAAAAAGAACAAAATGCATTACTAATGGCAAATAGGTTTTAAAAGTTATATGGAAATATGGCTTTGTAAAACATACAAAATTGCTGTAGTGAATAGAAACAGACTATTGGACGAGTTATGCACACTTTCGTAGAAAACATATCTTACACAGCAAAGAATGCTGATCGTGCTTGAAGGGCAGTCATGATCAGGGGCGGCGGAACAATAATTTTCCTAGAGGAGCATAAATTACAGGGTGCGATAATTGGGAGTGGGGTTTACAGCAGCTGTGAAAGAACTAAAAAAAATCCCCCCCCCCACTTTTATTAAAACAAAATTTTGGAGAGCCTATATTTTCTTTCATCCACGAAATGGTGTTCACAAATCACACTTGCAGTCAAATTGAAGTGATTGAAAATACAGTTTTGGTTTTTGTTGTATTAGAACTGTCTCTTTGAGCACAGGTAAGGTTAGTTATTGTAAAACCTTCCAGAGTAGCTGCAGCAACAATCATTTTTCTCAATAAATAGTTCAGCCACTTCTTCCACATTTAGTTAATCACATTGCATTGTTTGTCAAAAGAAACAGTCCTGAGTCTATTTTAAATACTGATGAGTATTATTTAAACATCACGAAGGTCACGATAGTGTAGTGGCCAGAGTGCTCTTCTGGGCGCCTCCCACACATGCGATACCGTTTGATTCCTGGCTGGGTCGTTCCCGGAATTAGTATTTGGAAAAAGGTTGGGGACGTTGGCTTGTCAGAGTTGAATAAGCTCTTTTAAGTGTCAACATGCATATTCACCGAGCGAGGTGTCACAATGGTAAAACATTGGACTCAAATTTGGGAGGATGCGAGTTCAAATAAAGTCAGCCCATCCTAATTTCGGTTTTCCACAATTTCACGATATCACTCCAAGCAAGTGTTGAGATGATTCCTTAATTTTTTCAGTTCCCTTCAGTTGTGTTGTGTGTATCCTTTAATGACCTCGTCGACAAGACATTAAACCCATTAAATAAATAAATACAAATACATACGTATCCGTGTTCGTGATGCGTGTACTCTTCCATGTAATTTAAAGCCTGTCCAAGTTGCAGTCAGTTTTTGTACATCATTTTTTCACAGTGTCACCATTTCCATTTCTAAAAAATGTGTTTAAGTTTCTATCACTGTATTTACAATAGCCAGTTACTGCTTATTGCATTCTTTCCACCATTGATGAATGATATCTTAATTGACTACCGAGAGTTTCCAGTTAATCCTAATCACATTCAATGTTTTATACTGTAAGGAACGATTGAAATAGCCAACAGTGGACCAGGTCTTTGGAGAACACTTATTTGTCGTTAACAACAAATTTACTTTACTTCAAATTGCCTGGACGGCCATGACTGTTTGAAGAGGTTGCAAGGAATTTCACGCAACAACGTATTTTTTCTAACTTGATTCATATGAAAACCAAGTACACAAACTCACGCATATTTGTTTTTTTTCAAAGTTAAATCACATAAACACAACAATGCGGCATAGAATACATTTAAAATCAACTGTCCCAAATTACTCGAGCTATCNTCAAAGTTAAATCACATAAACACAACAATGCGGCATAGAACACATTTAAAATCAACTGTCCCAAATTACTCGAGCTATCCTATTTTTGTATAATTCTATAACTGAACAAAAGGACANTTATAGAAATACCTATTAAGGGTTTGCCTTGTTTTTATACACTATTCTTTCATGTCAAAACTTCCCACTTACTGTATAAAGTAACAAAATTTTGGAAAGAAGTTTTAAGACACCACGGACTGAAACTGTTGCACCTCAGACATTATTATTACTATAAGTTCGTAGTAATGAAAATAAAAAAGAACAAAATGCATTACTAATGGCAAATAGGTTTTAAAAGTTATATGGAAATATGGCTTTGTAAAACATACAAAATTGCTNCATTACTAATGGCAAATAGGTTTTAAAAGTTATATGGAAATATGGCTTTGTAAAACATACAAAATTGCTGTAGTGAATAGAAACAGACTATTGGACGAGTTATGCACACTTTCGTAGAAAACATATCTTACACAGCAAAGAATGCTGATCGTGCTTGAAGGGCAGTCATGATCAGGGGCGGCGGAACAATAATTTTCCTAGAGGAGCATAAATTACAGGGTGCGATAATTGGGAGTGGGGTTTACAGCAGCTGTGAAAGAACTAAAAAAAATCCCCCCCCCCACTTTTATTAAAACAAAATTTTGGAGAGCCTATATTTTCTTTCATCCACGAAATGGTGTTCACAAATCACACTTGCAGTCAAATTGAAGTGANAATTTTGGAGAGCCTATATTTTCTTTCATCCACGAAATGGTGTTCACAAATCACACTTGCAGTCAAATTGAAGTGAAAAAGGAGTAATTGCACATAAACATATGATTGAAAATACAGTTTTTGTTGTATTAGAACTGTCTCTTTGAGCACAGGTAAGGTTAGTTATTGTAAAACCTTCCAGAGTAGCTGCAGCAACAATCATTTTTCTCAATAAATAGTTCAGCCACTTCTTCCACATTTAGTTAATCACATTGCGTTGTTTGTCAGAAAAAAACAGTCCCGAGTCTATTTTAAATACTGATGAGTATTATTTAAACATCACGAAGGTCACGATAGTGTAGTGGCCAGAGTGCTCTTCTGGGCGCCTCCCACACATGCGATACCGTTTGATTCCTGGCTGGGTCGTTCCCGGAATTTTAGTATTTGGAAAAAGGTTGGGGACGTTGGCTTGTCAGAGTTGAATAAGCTCTTTTAAGTGTCAACATGCATATTCACCGAGCGAGGTGTCACAATGGTAAAACATTGGACTCAAATTTGGGAGGATGCGAGTTCAAATAAAGTCAGCCCATCCTGATTTCGGTTTTCCACAATTTCACGATATCACTCCAAGCAAGTGTTGAGATGATTCCTTAATTTTTTCAGTTCCCTTCAGTTGTGTTGTGTGTATCCTTTAATGACCTCGTCGACAAGACATTAAACCCATTAAATAAATAAATACAAATACATACGTATCCGTGTTCGTGATGCGTGTACTCTTCCATGTAATTTAAAGCCTGTCCAAGTTGCAGTCAGTTTTTGTACATCATTTTTTCACAGTGTCACCATTTCCATTTCTAAAAAATGTGTTTAAGTTTCTATCACTGTATTTACAATAGCCAGTTACTGCTTATTGCATTCTTTCCACCATTGATGAATGATATCTTAATTGACTACCGAGAGTTTCAGTTAATCCTAATCACATTCAATGTTTTATACTCTAAGGAACGATTGAAATAGCCAACAGTGAACCGGGTCTTTGGAGAACACTTATTTGTCGTTAACAACAAATTTACTTTACTTCAAATTGCCTGGACGGCCATGACTGTTTGAAGAGGTTGCAAGGAATTTCACGCAACAACGTATTTTTTCTAACTTGATTCATATGAAAACCAAGTACACAAACTCACGCATATTTGTTTTTTTTCAAAGTTAAATCACATAAACACAACAATGCGGCATAGAATACATTTAAAATCAACTGTCCCAAATTACTCGAGCTATCCTATTTTTGTATAATTCTATAACTGAACAAAAGGACANTACATTTAAAATCAACTGTCCCAAATTACTCGAGCTATCCTATTTTTGTATAATTCTATAACTGAACAAAAGGACATCAGATTAAAATCATAACTTTACTTGAGCTTAAATCTGCATACCCGTAACCAGTTTGCAGGTAAAAGTACTTGGCAGTCCCACTGATAAAACAACAAAGCACATCTCACAACAACTGTAATTCAAATTTTAAAAATCAATAGCTTGACACATATTTGAAATTGTTTAAGTTGCACCAAAAGCACCTTACGAGAGATTCAAGTATAATTTTTGTTGATTTTTTTAATTGGCTACTGATATTTAAGAGGAGCACTGGCTATCCCTTGCACCATTGAGCCAGTTTTAGGGGTAGCGTTCGCTCCCCCTTGCTCCATGGTTCCACCGCCAGTGGTCATGATATCATCTGTTTATGTATTCTTAAACAAACATTTCAAACACAAACCCTGACAATCCACATCAAGCTACAAGGAAATGTAACATGTGTCACAAATTATGATCACGGCTGCAGTATATGCTTGGATCAGTTAATTTTTCTGTATATGTATAATTATTCTTAATATGTATAATTATTGATATATCAAAATATTGAACAGCCCTAGTGGCAACCTCATTTGATGTAATGATCCATACAAGAATAATATATAGAGGTTTACCGTATATTATTTTGTATTAGCAAAGAAAAATATTAAACTTATTGTCAGTTGACATACTTAGTATTACTATTTTGAGGAGAAATTTACACAGTCTTGAAAACAAAGTTTGTACAACCCTCTAAAAGAATAAATAACACGCAACTTGATACTCAGGCAATGGAAGATCTGCAATTTGAGTTTCGTGAAGGACATTTAATTAAATTTACAATCCAAAATAAATTAAAATAGAACTGTTGGTATAAAATGACCAAAAAATTACTATGTTGGAAAAAAAATTAATTTCTCTCATAGGTAAGAAAGTTAAATGTGCTGTTTTTTTTTCCTGTGAAGTGGCTCCTATACACAAGGATAATGTCATTGCACCAAGTACTTCTTTGTAGGTTGTTCATTTTTAGTAACATTTATTAGTGTACACATTTTTCATTTTCAAATGTAGTTTTATAGTTTTAGAATAGTGGTTATTAGATTTGGAATATGTTTTACGCATTTTTATTACAAGTTTAACTGCCATAACCATTACTCAGTGTTTACATTCTGAGCGGGTACTGACAGCCATGTGTAACTGTGTTTGTAAGTGTGGTGTGGTGTAGGGATACATTTGTGTTACCATAAACTAAACTATACTTTCAGAACTGTCATTTAAATGCATTCGTTTGTGGAGTTGCTGTATGTGGGTTAAACTGTAATTACATTGCTGTTACACTCTCATCTCAATTTTTGGTATTCCATATTTTTATGTAGTAGCTCCTATGTAGCCTTATGCCTTTTATTTTTAAATTCAGAATTAAAAAATGTTTTGTCATTTTAGCTGAAGGTGTGTTTAACGAGCAGAGCATTTGCAAGTTACATTTTGGGCAGTCTGTCAACTGTTCAGTTACTTATTGCTGCTGACTTCCCAAATACACACTGCGATTAACAATTAATATATTAGGAATGCTGAAGTAGCATATTTGAATGAGAAGTTGCAGTAATTTGAGTATTTAGTAGGCCGTTTAAGATTACAAAGTGGAAAATGAGTTTTGGATGTTTTTTATGCTCCAGGAAGGCACTGGAGCACATCCCAAACTCTGTGCGCTTGTGGAAAGCAGCAGTGGAACTAGAAGAACCTGAGGATGCGCGCATCTTGCTGAGCCGTGCCGTCGAGTGCTGCCCCACTAGCGTTGATCTGTGGCTGGCCTTGGCACGCCTCGAGACGTACGAGAATGCTCGGAAGGTACTGAACAAGGCACGTGAGAACATTCCAACTGATCGCCAGATTTGGACCACAGCAGCAAAGTTAGAGGAGGCTAATGGCAACAAGCACATGGTAGACAAGATCATCGAACGAGCCATTTCCTCTCTGACAGCCAATGGGGTGGAGATCAACCGAGAGCACTGGTTTAAGGAGGCTATTGAGGCAGAGAAATCTGGCTCAGTACATTGCTGCCAGGTTGGTTTAAATTCCCTTATTGTAATAGTAGGTGTTTCCAATGTGTTGTCTTGCAGTTATTCGTAGTAAATATAGTACAACTCACGTAAGATGTTGTTCATAGGACCAACTAGTGAAAACCTATTAGCCGGGAATAAGTCTTGCGTAGTAAATTACTTAAAAAAAGTTTTGCATCATCAGGGTTTCGGAGTTATACTATTTCATATTAGTACTCTAAATTCTGATAGATATTGTGACCAACTTGCATGCTATGTTAACAGTAAATGTTCTGTTTGCAAAGTATTGTATCAGCTGATGGGTTGTTGTAGGATGTATGTTGTTATGTTGGCACTACTGATGATGATTATAGAAGAAAATAGTACTCAGAACTANTGGGTTGTTGTAGGATGTATGTTGTTATGTTGGCACTACTGATGATGATTATAGAAGAAAATAGTACTCAGAACTAAAAGTTTTAATTCAAAACTTCAATTATAGTTGCAACATTTATGGTTTAAATTATTATTTTAAAGTTATGCACAGTTTTTTTGACTTTTGGCAAAATGGCTTTAAAATATGTTTAGCAATTATGGCGGAGCAAGCAGACACTTACGTTTGGTGAAACATTTCGAGCTCGGTGAACACCATTGTGCATGTGATCTTTTTTGTCACATTTGTGCAAGTACCTTACTGGTGTTATCAGAATATTGTATCTGTAGTTATTAATTTTTTTAATTACTTTTACGAGGCATTGTTGGCTTGTAACATTTGTCTTGAATTAGGATGCTGAAATTTTGCTCTCCATTTTTTATTGTCTCATTTGTATTCTCAAAACAAAATAAACAAATATTACTAGATTTTCATTATCAATGATTAAATTAAAAACATCTTGTCGCAATTACATATTAAATGCTCATGTTTAATTAATATTTTTACGCACACACGCGTCCATTCTCTGCGGTGGTGACAGTATTTCTGAAAAATTACATTATATTATATCTTTTTTATGATTATAAGCACATACAAGGCCCATTGGCGGTATTTCTGGAAGAGGAAAAAGCTTTCTGCGTCACACCTCTTGTAATCTGCCTCCTGATTGACTGTTGGCTGACCACGCCATGCTCCTCGTCCAATCAGCAATGGCGAGAGCCAATCATGATACTTTTCTTTAGTTTCATGACAAAAATTCAATACTTAATACCCTGTAAGAGCTAAATGAACAGTAACCTCGTTATTTTAATCTCAAAATTACAAAATGCAAAACTTACTACCCTCTCAGGGCTAATAAACAATAACCTTTAAATCTTAATCTGAAACTTATATTAATGACTCGCCACCACAACCAAATAATTCAAAACCAAAGATAATAAAACCTGAAAAACCGCAACGTTACAGGCTGTAAGGGTGTCTTTTTAGTGCGTTTTCTTGCATGAAATGTAATACAGTAGAAAGTTTTTTTTACACCATTCAAGGGATCTAACAAAAATTATTTAAAAAGTGGGAAAGTGTAAAATGTGGGAAATGCAGTAAAGTGTTTCAAATTTAATGACGACATAATAANTACATTCTGAGCGGGTACTGACAGCCATGTGTAACTGTGTTTGTAAGTGTGGTGTGGTGTAGGGATACATTTGTGTTACCATAAACTAAACTATACTTTCAGAACTGTCATTTAAATGCATTCGTTTGTGGAGTTGCTGTATGTGGGTTAAACTGTAATTACATTGCTGTTACACTCTCATCTCAATTTTTGGTATTCCATATTTTTATGTAGTAGCTCCTATGTAGCCTTATGCCTTTTATTTTTAAATTCAGAATTAAAAAATGTTTTGTCATTTTAGCTGAAGGTGTGTTTAACGAGCAGAGCATTTGCAAGTTACATTTTGGGCAGTCTGTCAACTGTTCAGTTACTTATTGCTGCTGACTTCCCAAATACACACTGCGATTAACAATTAATATATTAGGAATGCTGAAGTAGCATATTTGAATGAGGAGTTGCAGTAATTTGAGTATTTAGTAGGCCGTTTAAGATTACAAAGTGGAAAATGAGTTTTGGATGTTTTTTATGCTCCAGGAAGGCACTGGAGCACATCCCAAACTCTGTGCGCTTGTGGAAAGCAGCAGTGGAACTAGAAGAACCTGAGGATGCGCGCATCTTGCTGAGCCGTGCCGTCGAGTGCTGCCCCACTAGCGTTGATCTGTGGCTGGCCTTGGCACGCCTCGAGACGTACGAGAATGCTCGGAAGGTACTGAACAAGGCACGTGAGAACATTCCAACTGATCGCCAGATTTGGACCACAGCAGCAAAGTTAGAGGAGGCTAATGGCAACAAGCACATGGTAGACAAGATCATCGAACGAGCCATTTCCTCTCTGACAGCCAATGGGGTGGAGATCAACCGAGAGCACTGGTTTAAGGAGGCTATTGAGGCAGAGAAATCTGGCTCAGTACATTGCTGCCAGGTTGGTTTAAATTCCCTTATTGTAATAGTAGGTGTTTCCAATGTGTTATCTTGCAGTTATTCGTAGTAAATATAGTACAACTCACGTAAGATGTTGTTCATAGGACCAGCTAGTGAAAACCTATTAGCCGGGAATAAGTCTTGCGTAGTAAATTACTTAAAAAAAGTTTTGCATCATCAGGGTTTCTGAGTTATACTATTTCATATTAGTACTCTAAATTCTGATAGATATTGTGACCAACTTGCATGCTATGTAAACAGTAAATGTTCTGTTTGCAAAGTATTGTATCAGCTGATGGGTTGTTGTAGGATGTATGTTGTTATGTTGGCACTACTGATGATGATTATAGAAGAAAATAGTACTCAGAACTACTAAAAATTTTAATTCAAAACTTCAATTATAGTTGCAACATTTATGGTTTAAATTATTATTTTAAAGTTATGCACAGTTTTTTTGACTTTTGGCAAAATGGCTTTAAAATATGTTTAGCAATTATGGCGGAGCAAGCAGACACTTACGTTTGGTGAAACATTTCGAGCTCGGTGAACACCATTGTGCATGTGATCTTTTTTGTCACATTTGTGCAAGTACCTTACTGGTGTTATCAGAATATTGTATCTGTAGTTATTAATTTTTTTAATTACTTTTACGAGGCATTGTTGGCTTGTAACATTTGTCTTGAATTAGGATGCTGAAATTTTGCTCTCCATTTTTTATTGTCTCATTTGTATTCTCAAAACAAAATAAACAAATATTACTCGATTTTCATTATCAATGATTAAATTAAAAACATCTTGTCGCAATTACATATTAAATGCTCATGTTTAATTAATATTTTTACGCACACACGCGTCCATTCTCTGCGGTGGTGACAGTATTTCTGAAAAATTACATTATATTATATCTTTTTTATGATTATAAGCACATACAAGGCCTATTGGCGGTATTTCTGGAAGAGGAAAAAGCTTTCTGCGTCACACCTCTTGTAATCTGCCTCCTGATTGACTGTTGGCTGACCACGCCATGCTCCTCATCCAATCAGCAATGGTAAGACGAGAGCCAATCATGATACTTTTCTTTAGTTTCATGACAAAAATTCAATACTTAATACCCTGTAAGAGCTAAATGAACAGTAACCTCGTTATTTTAATCTCAAAATTACAAAATGCAAAACTTACTACCCTCTCAGGGCTAATAAACAATAACCTTTAAATCTTAATCTGAAAATTATATTAATGACTCGCCACCACAACCAAATAATCCAAAACCAAAAGACAATAATAAAACCTGAAAAACCGCAACGTTACAGGCTGTAAGGGTGCCTTTTTAGTGCGTTTTCTTGCATGAATTGTAATACAGTAGAAAGTTTTTTTTACACCATTCAAGGGATCGAACAAAGATTATTTAAAAAGTGGGAAAGTGTAAAATGTGGGAAATGCAGTAAAGTGTTTCAAATTTAATGACGACATAATAAATCAACATTGACATACCATTAATAATATACACAAACTTTTTTTATAAAAAAAACTGCCTAACATGTAAAGCTATACCAAAATGTAACATAGTACATTTATAAATTGATAAAAAAAAATATGCATAGCAAAAAGAAAGTATGTAACATTGGCAAATATTGAAGATATAACAAATAAACTGACAAAAATAATCAGACTTACAAACTTTGCCTCAAAATTTCGTGAAAACTTCTACCGCAACTTGGAATTTTTATAATAAAGCACACAAAAATAAGAATCAAGGTAATACAAATTTAGAATGTTTATTTATGAATGCACTACAGCTGATCACACTTTCCATTTAATTAGGCTTTGATAAGAAGTCAGAGATTTTTGTCTGCACGTTAAATTTTTTTGTCAAGGGCATTTAGCTGATTGAAAATACTGCCCTCACATTTGAATCCCAAGAAGCAGGTCCTCACAGTTGATACAGCTTGTAAAGCCTCAAGCTTGTTGGGAATGCAGACTTCTTCCACTTCTCACAAGCCTCCTCGTCTTCATGGTCTTGACTTTCCATGACGTGGGAACTTACAATATCCTCAACTGACTGTTCTTCAGTGGTTATCATCTCAGAGTCAATGTTGGCAAAATCAGTGAATAATACATTTGGCTCAATTTTTCCCCAGTTATCTACTTCAACAGTCTCATCTTCATTGCCAACTGCTGAACGTGGAAAACCACCTTTCCTAAAGCAGTTTGCAATTGTTTTTTGTGTAACCTCCTTCTATGCATAAGAAATAATGTGGATTTCATCCAACATGTTTATCTTGTCAAGTGGATTTTGTCCACTGTCAGTAAGACACAGAATTTTTTGGACCAACCTTATTCTGTACTGGGACTTAAAGGTATGTATAGTTCTCAAGTCCAAAGGTTGCAGCTCACATGTGCAGGGAAGAAAACCAGCTTGATGTTTCGTAGTGTCATGTTAGATGATGAGCTGGGCATTGGTCAACAAACAAGCCATTGGTTTTTTTGTTTTTTGTTTGTTTTTCACTCCTATTGCACCATCCAGAGCATGCATTTGGTGCTAGAATATTTTAGATGTCATCCAGACCTTTTTGTGGCCATGCATTTTGTCGGCAAAGTCTTGATATGTTTGAAACATCTGTGATGGTGGTATTTACCTATCACTAATGGTTGCAACTTCTCACTGCCATCTGAATTTGTTATTATTTGTGCAACCGTTTGTCTCTGCGTGTTGAGCTTCCCACCATGGCACTGTTTCTCTTTTAAACACGGTTTCCCAGGAAGAACTGAATAAAATAAACCAGGGTTATCAAAGTTAAAAATGTCTTTCGTCTCATAGCCTTCGATGTGTGCAAGCAGTTGTTCCCTTTTCCAAACTTCTACAGTTGGCAGAATCGATACTGGAACTTTCTCCACAAATAGCCCTATAAACAAGTTTATGCCTTTGTTTAAAATAGTCAATCGAACCGGTTGACGCACGCAAATTGTCAATGCCCAGTTTGGTAGCTATCACTTGTGCCTTTCCTCGTAATAAAACTCCACTAATTGGAACATTAGGTGTCCTTGCACCCACAAACCACTCCGTTAAAAGTACTTCAAGTTTTTTATAATTTGATGCTTGTACATATTTTTTTTTTTTTTGCAAATGGCCTGTACTTCATAGCATTTTCTTCAATGGTTGAACAATTTTTCACAATTATATTTATTGTGGGAATTGGGATACCCAACTTATCTGCAAGGGAGACACATGTCCCGGTATGTTCATCAACACACTTTAAAATTTTTAGCTTTTCATCAATTGAATACTTTTCTTTTACTACTGTCAGACATTTTACTACACACCAAAGTAATTTGGCTTGGATGAAACAATTATAATTACTTTGTTATTTCTTCATATTAACAAACTCGCCACACCATGGAAATAAACAAACAATTAATCAGCACACCAACGAAAAAACCAGTCATAGATGTGTAGGCATTCCGATAAATGCAACTTCTTGTTGAAAGAAATCAAATTGAACAATTGGCCGCTTCGTTGTGGACGATCCGCTACCTTTGCCGCATCGCAAACAGAGTGCCGTGAACTAAGAGCGCTAGTGTTGAGAGTACAGTGGCTCTGTCACGTGATCTAGAGCATCGTAGTGGCCAACAACATGGCGTAGAGTTCCCAATGGCAAGTGTTTCATCTTTGAGATTGTAGACACTGATTGTACAGAATAATTATAAACACTTCTTCTTGTTTGGTTGTATTCAGAAAATAAACAAGTGAGCAATGATATTTAAAGTATTAGCAATGATATTTAAAGTATTTAGTTTGTTGTGTTAATGTAAACAAATAGTGTAGATAGCAGGAAGCAAAAATATTGTTTAGTGCAATTAGCAGGAAAGATGTACATAGATAGAATCAGATGGAGATAAAAATGGGACCAAAAATAAATGGTGTAATTTGCAGGAAAGTGTAAAAATCGGTAATGCAAAAACGTGGTTCTACTCTATTATCAACACGTACCGTTATCAAGCGCCATAGTTTATTTATTTGTTTTGGGAAACCGGTGAACTGTCTTATTTACTTAATGGTTTTGCAAATTATTTCATAGCAGTGGCAGACAAACATGTCCAAGGATTGGCATAAACGTGTGGTCAGGAGCTGCAAACAGTAAGTCAGTGTTTTTCCTAAATGTATTTCAAAATGGTTATTAGAATGTTTGAAATTTACCTGGCCTTAAAAACCATTTCAACTATGTTTTAAAGTGTAAAAATAAAATGTTTATTATTATTATTATGGGAAATCCAACTTCCCCAAAAATATTTATATACGTACCAAATGTTTTTATTATTCAAATCTGTATGAAGTATAACATATTTATCATATTTACTTATTTCGGTGAGGGTAAAACTTTCCAAGTGAAAATAATTTAAATGTTACTTCTGTACAAGCAAAATTTTCCACTGGTCCATTAAAACAATATATAATTAAAAATGATGCTATCTCATGAAAGACGTTATACTAAAGTCTTCCCTCCCCCTTCCCAACCCCATCCACCTGCATTAAAATAAACAGAGCCCGAGCATTATAACTTGGCCATAACAAAAATGAAATAAGATTGAATGGTAACTTACATTGATCATAGAATTTGTTTACACACTTTATTTTTTTCATAGACAGAATAGCTGTGATGAAAGGACACATTGTGGCCACGCTACTTTTCTAGAACTGTTAAAATTTAGTGAACTTATATGAAATGGAAGGTTTGTTCAGGCATCCTGTTCTTTCTAGTACTTCTGCTCTTTTCCTGCGCGTTTCGTGCTCTTTTTTTATTTTGCACGTTTGTGTTTTTGATAGGCTGTTCAGGCATCAGGAGCACTGCTCTTTCTCTCTCTGAGAGCATGCTCTTTCTGCTTCTGGGGAAGAGCAGAAGAGCAGTGAGGTCAGAGCAGAAAAAAGTAGCAAAGTTTGTTTATTTATGTAGCTTACTGCACCATTTTGATATTTGTCTTGGATGTTTGGTCATGTAGTAAGACGTGTTGAAGGGCATTTGATTGTTAATTAAAATATTGATGTTCCGTTCATCCTTGAAGTCAACTACTACCAAAAATACAAGTTTAATGTGAGAACATTAACCTAGTTTTTAGTCTGATTTTAGTTGAGTTTTTTTTTTNCTACTACCAAAAATACAAGTTTAATGTGAGAACATTAACCTAGTTTTTAGTCTGATTTTAGTTGAGTTTTTTTTTTCTTTTCGTAAACTTCAATAATCACTGCTGCACAGAAAAATGTGTATCAATAAATAGTCGCAGATCAATGCCACACTCAATTAAAAGTAAAAATGACAGCTAAACATTAATGCTGTGATCAGCAGGTTGGTAAATAAACATTTTTGTGTCTTTTGGCGTTTGGTTGGAAGCACAAAAGAGCAGCACATTTTCTGTGCGTTCTTGCTCTCTTTCTGCTCCAGGTTGCTTTTGAGAGCAAAAAGAGCAGGATCCGTGAACAAACTTGGAGTATACTAGGACAAGAGAAATATGGGATGAAATTTACACTGTCTATACAGAATACCATGCCAGACTTGACAAATATCTTTTTTTAATGCGCAGACTGTCCCAGTAACCAATTACAAGTGGTGCAAAAAAAAATTTTAAGTGCAGTAAAATTTTGTTATAACNATGCGCAGACTGTCCCAGTAACCAATTACAAGTGGTGCAAAAAAAAATTTTAAGTGCAGTAAAATTTTGTTATAACATACATGAATAAAGCCTCAACTTTTATACTTAGTAATGAAAGTACTTTATAACTGAAAGTCTTATTTTTAAACCTCTAGAACATGGACTCCATGAAATTATAGCACAATAGACATTTTGGTAAATTAAATTAAAATGTAATTACAAAGAATTTTATTTTAAAATACCAGGTATAATGGTATTTTCTAGAATATGAAAATGCACAAATTATATCTTGTAAATATAAGTGTGTAGTTTGCAAATACACACGGATTACTTATTGGTTAAGTTTCCTTTGAAAAAAAATGACACAGAAGGGAAGGAAGTTTATTCAAAAAATGTTCATCTTTTGAAATAAATTATTCCAGTTACAGGTACTTTTTTATTTTTCCCATAAGAAGCACTTTAAAATGATTGCATTCTGTAAAATGTGCTGCTTGATATTAATAAACATTTTTCGCACAAGGAGTGTGAAGTTTACACTGTGTGGGTATCATTTTATTTGTAAGACGTCTATCTATTGATTTAAGTTTATATTTTGTATAAAAATATTTTTGATTTTATGTGGGAGATGTTTAAACACAATCTTCACCAGTGGGTGAAGACTTTGACACTGACACAAAATTTCTAGATTTTTAAGGGTTAAAATTATTAGTTAAAATTTTTATGGGGGTAGCAATTTTACAAAGTCATTCTCGTAAGGGTTTTCTGTATGCTGTGAGATGTTGATGTAGTATCAAAACACATATACAGTAGACTTCTTATCTACCTTTTTCAGGGGACTGTAAAAAAATTTCCATACATTTGGGGATTTCAGTAGATGAGGGTTCTGACATGTACATCAATAAAATACAACTTCTGACCTTAGACTTGATTTTGAGTATAATTAGAGCTGTACTTTATCTGTGAATAAAGTTATATACACAATAAAAATGGGAAGTTTTAAAAGGTAAAAGAAGTATTTCTGTATTAGTATTACTGTAAATAATACATTAAACATTTCACCTCATCTTGTTTGAATATAGAACATAACATCTCAAAATACTGTATATAATTGATTGTAATTCGACACCAAATGCAAGGCAACCTAAAACTTTCAAAACCCTCTCAAAATGAAAATAATATGACGCAGAATGCAAGTCAAATCTTGAATGTCCCGCACACACTCGATCAGCTGAGAGCACACGGAGAGATTATCGATCGGGCAGTGGGTTCACGGGGGCAAGCAGAGAAGGGGAAGCAGCAGGAGGTGTGAAACTATACCCCTCCACGCCGCTGTATGTTGCTCCTTGCACGCGTGAAAAATTTCTTGTCTTTTAAAGATATCAATTATATTTCACTGAAAAATAACTTTTAATTTTGAGACATAAATAGATGAATAAGGTGATTAAAATTTATTTCTTTACTGTCTTTAATAATTAATTATTTAAAACCACGTCCTCTGATGTTTCTGTGCGCACACGTCGCGAGTTACGCTGCGCTTGGGCTTGGTGCATACACATTATTAGACAATAAAAAGTGTCGAATAGGCCCTTATAGGATATCAGTTTATACAAAAGATGCGTGTCTGTTGAAATAAATTAATATAAATCCTCTAATTTCCCCGCATGAAGTTACTGAAAATGAAGTTTACGTTTGGTAATACAAGTCACTCGATGTTCAAACAATTTTTGGTGACAAGGGGAGGTCAAGTATATGTTTCTAGGCATATAATTTTATTGGCTAAGAAGGTGCCCATTAAGTTAAATTAATATTTTGTTTTAAAATCATGTTGATTTTAATGCCAGATACAATTAAACACAAACCATACGGGAAAAAACGACCTTTAATCACAAAAGAAAACATCTTTGCAAATATTAATTTATTGTTAAAATGTATTGCGTAACATTTTCAGGTGAAACCATTTGCTTTGAAATACTAGTTATGATAGATGCAACTATTTANAGGTGCCCATTAAGTTAAATTAATATTTTGTTTTAAAATCATGTTGATTTTAATGCCAGATACAATTAAACACAAACTATATGGGGAAAAAACAGCCTTTAATCACAAAAGAAAACATCTTTGCAAATATTAATTTATTGTTAAAATGTATTGCGTAACATTTTCAGGTGAAACCATTTGCTTTGAAATACTAGTTATGATAGATGCAACTATTTAGAGCAAAGGATAATCTTGATAAATTTTCTACAAAAGGTAGCGGCCGAGAGGACACACTCTTTTTTTCTAGACACAGGCATGTAAGGGGAGGCTGCTGAGAGAGACAGAAAGAGGGGAGAGAAAGAGGACGTTAGGTTGCCACGCTGGGTGCTAGGTAACCGCCTCGCCTCTCGTCAGGCGTGTAAGGGGAGGTAGCAAGCCAGACTTGCACAGCAGACGTGGTGGGAAAAGACAGTGCGCCGTATAGCTGTGATAACCAGCGGAGCGTGTGACGTATTTTACATCCAATTACTAAACATTTGCATAAACAACCAGCTTAAAAACGGTCGTTGCAGGAAATTTTTGATGACGGGACCAAAATGTATTTCGATTTACGCAATATCCGATAATCGATACAAGCTGGTAGCTTTATCGTTACTTATATAGCAGTTTTGCGGGGACTACTAAAAATTAACTGTGGATACAGTTTATCGGTGCATGAATTTTCGTTACGAGATACTACTGTATATGGGTCTCCATTTATTAATTCACATTTTTATGTACGGAAGAATTAAAGATTGTTCTGCACTCTGCATGTCAACACCGTTAATCTCTGTCGACATACGAGAATCAATAGTATTGTTGGTTGACAGCGATTGTCAATCTTTGCAGCATATACGTGAATGATATACTGAACACAACTCGTCAATCAGCATTATTNAATTTTCGTTACGAGATACTACTGTATATGGGTCTCCATTTATTAATTCACATTTTTATGTACGGAAGAATTAAAGTTTGTTCTGCACTCTGCATGTCAACACAGTTAATCTCTGTTGACATACGAGAATCAATAGTATTGTGAGTTGACAGCGATTGTCAATCTTTGCAGCATATACGTGAATGATATACTGAACACAACTCGTCAATCAGCATTATTTTTTACGTGTCGTCTTTAGTAAACAAAGCTCAATTTGGGTTGGAAATGTGTAAATAATCAATACTATGTAAGTCCCGCATATGGACATTAAATTAATCCCATTTTTGAGGACATGAGGTAAAATAAACTTTGTTGTACTGGAAGTTAAAGTAAANATATGGACATTAAATTAATCCCATTTTTGAGGACATGAGGTAAAATAAACTTTGTTGTACTGGAAGTTAAAGTAAATTTGATATGTTGAAGTGAAATATTTTTTTATAGTTGACATAGGGTATTTGGGCAGACATTGAAAATCTTAACGTTACTGTACTATGCATCAATATATTTTCCAAAGCACATGCTTTATCATGAAAAAATAGGCTTATAATAGTAATGACCCTATGTCCATTAACCTGTATCAGTTATTGTGTTAATCACCACATTTCTCAATATCGGTTATCAGTTAACTATACTGATACTTATGGTAATGAAGTACTATCACTTTACAATCACAATAACATACTGGAGATCCTCAATTTTATGAGTAGAGTAATCCCTCATCAACCGTAGCTTCATAAACTGCAGTTTCAGTTATCCATTGATTTTTTTGTGTACAGTTGCCTCAACTGCAGTACAAGGATTTCAAAAATGGGCTTATCTGGCTCGAGTGGGTGTTTTTCTCANTTTCAAAAATGGGCTTATCTGGCTCGAGTGGGTGTTTTTCTCACACTATATGAATTACATGTTACTTCGGGCTCGGTGCTTATGCATTATTTGGCCACAACGGGGTGTCTCATTTGCCTTTTGGGGATATCAGTTTTCCACTTCTAACAATTTTTTTTTTGACATATATGTCATCCAGCAAGCGCAAATCCCTCCCTCAGCTAAAACGACATGTCTCTTAAACAGCATGTGAAAACTGCTTCTTCTAAGATTGATGACTTTGGCAACCAAGGGCATCTTTATCAAGATGTCCCAAGGCAGATGCGTACAAATGCAAAGCGTGGTAACGCCTGGCCCGTAACCACCCAACAAGAAGTGAGAAATAATGAGAAACTCTGCCCCTAAGCGAGCGCCAAATGCAACTAGCACGGCTGCCAACTCCACTCTCAAACACCTCCAGGTGTTTATTTCATATTTCAAATTAATTTGTCAGTAATTTTGCAAGGACAGTATAATTTTCTTCTGTCTCAGAATGTTTAATTAAATCAGAATAATTTACAATGAATTATTAAAGGTCACGTTTACTAATTCACATTGTTTCTTCACTGCAATTTAATAGTATTGCATGTTTGTTGTTAAGCGAGTACTTATTTTGCGAGTATTACTGTTTTGTAGTAATCTTCTTCTTTTACTTTGATCTTAGGTTCTTTCTTGTGTCATAATTAATTTTTAATGTACTGCAGCTAACAAACTGCCCAACCTATAATTAAAAGAGAAATATCTATACTCATACNGAATTATTAAAGGTCACGTTTACTAATTCACATTGTTTCTTCACTGCAATTTAATAGTATTGCATGTTTGTTGTTAGAGTATTTATTTTGCGAGTATTTCCGTTTTGTAGTAATCTTCTTCTTTTACTTTGATCTTAGGTTCTTTCTTGTGTTATAATTAATTTTTAATGTACTGCAGCTAACAAACTGCCCAACCTATAATTAAAAGAGAAATATCTATACTCATACAATTTATACGTCTCCCAAGTTCTTATGCAGAATAAACAGAAGCAATAACACAAAAACAAAAGAAAACAAAACAAGAACAAACACATTCTACTACAAAAATGTTAGCCCAACATGAGGCCTAATCAGCAAAGAACAAAAAAATTAATATTACATTCACTGTATGTATATGTGTGTATGTATATATGTATGACTGTGTGTATGTATATATGTATGACTGTGTGTATGTATGTGTGTGTATATGTACATATGTACGTATGTAGGAATGTATGTAGGTATGTACGGACTGGAATGTAAAAGGGGCGGAGTGGGGCACAAGGGGAGGAAGTGCTGTGGTTCCACTCAGTGTGTGACAAAAGTTACTGCAGTACATAGTTGTATTTGGGAGTCAGTTGTATGTAGGCTTCCATGCAGCTGATGGCATTTCAATAAAATCCAACCGTAAAGGTTGGTTTACATTGAAAAATGTGTACGTAATGAACGCGTGCGTATCAAAATGAAAGGAGGTATTCTTAAGAAACGGTTCATGTTCATCACATTATGTGTCGTGTAAGAACATCCTAGACCTGTAGAAAATAGATCATATTCTATTTTGTGTGGTGTACATAAAGCCTTCAGCCAATGGAATTAAGGAAGAAAAGAATGATTTGAAATAATTTATTGTATTTATTTGTATCATGTATCTTTAAGAAATCTTATTCTTTTTTTGCTTACTACTTTAAATAATATGTCTAAATTATTATATTAGCTAATTAATTACTACTTTACTAAAATTAAGTTGATAAATAGTTATGTGTTATTAGTATGAATCTCACATTTTCGTAAACATTGTAACATTGCCCCATGTGTGGGCTGTCATGTTTGTAACGTTCCACCGTCAGTATTGACGAATGGAAATTACAACTTGGTTATCTCAATCGAAAGAAACATGAAACTTTAAAGGCGCCAAAACTAATATGAAAATAAAGTCCAGTTTCTGTTTATTACTTTGTACTTTTATTTATAATTTATTAAAACAGTTCTCAGACAATCTTGAGGTATGCAGAGTACGAACAGCTTCACAGGCAAACAAACTGAGATAACGGCGCCGCAGTGGTTTGTTTATTTCACGTCTTGAAAACTTGCCTCGCAAGAAGAAATACAGGTAGCGACCTCCCACNGCAGTGGTTTGTTTATTTCACGTCTTGAAAACTTGCCTCGCAAGAAGAAATACAGGTAGCGACCTCCCACACCGGCAGAGAAATAAACGAGCAGGATAAAGTTTGCAGGTGTGGGGGTTATTTGCCACGCCCGACGCGGCCTCGACAAATGCTGGTTGTCTANGCGACCTCCCACACCGGCAGAGAAATAAACGAGCAGGATAAAGTTTGCAGGTGTGGGGGTTATTTGCCACGCCCGACGCGGCCTCGACAAATGCTGGTTGTCTACCGTTGGTCCTTCACCGTTAGCAGGCGATATACACACGCAGTATTTGTTGCTGCTGCTATCTCTCCCCCTCCCCATCACTGTTCTAAGATAAGGGCATGGCGTGGGTTGCCATTCGTTTCCCATGCCAGCTGAACTGCGTAGCCATCCGAACTGCATAGTCGGTAAAAGATAATCCAAAGCTTCCAGAACTAAAACTGTTGACGCAGTCGGAAAAGCTTCTATCGACAATGCTGACGCTAATAAGGCTAAGATATCCTGAAATGGCAAACATATGCCGTATGCTTGATAAACATTATACCACGATAAACAAACTCCCATGGCTTTAATTTTAAATCTCGATGAAATATTACGAAGCTTCGTAAACGAAAGAAATTTAACTAGGTATCACGATAATTAATATATTGCGTCTTTACAACATTCTACACAGATGTCTTTTATGTACACAAAATTGATCGTAAACCGATCTTGATTAGTCATCAACAAACAATAGTCGAAACCCAAGAGAAATCCAAGTCATGTTAACAAGCAAAGTGTGAAGACAAGCTAACAGAAGCACAATGGCAGGAAAAANAGTGTAACTAATTAATTTTTCAGCGAATTACCCTCAAATCTTAACTTTTTTTGCCCAAATTTTTACGGATCCTCAAGAATGAGTTGTTATAGAAAGACGGTTGCTATAAATGTAATCCATGTAAATAGGTACTACTGTAGTATTATAAAATTATACTATGTATTGCACACTTTACTAATCTATATAGTATGTCTGAGGCATCAGCTTGAAACACTAAAACAGTATCTAGTAGTAATAAATAATTTTATTGGATGAAAATTACGTTTTATTAGTGTGTAAAATCCTGTAATCATTTTGTAACAAGATGAAGTTTGCAATATGTACGAGTGTTGTGTCGTAGTTGAGCTGTGTTTGATGGCAGGTGCTTATCCGGTACATCATCGGGGTGGGAGTGGAGGAAGAAGATCGCAAACACACATGGATGGNATTTGATGGCAGGTGCTTATCCGGTACATCATCGGGGTGGGAGTGGAGGAAGAAGATCGCAAACACACATGGATGGAGGATGCAGATGCGTGTGCTGCACAGAATGCATATGAGTGTGCCAGGGCCATATACGCGCATGCCCTTGCCACGTACCCAAGCAAGAAGTCAATCTGGCTGCGGGCTGCATATTTTGAGAAAAACCACGGGACGCGGGAGAGCCTGGAGGCGCTGCTGCAGCGGGCCGTCGCGCACTGCCCCAAGTCAGAGGTGCTCTGGCTGATGGGTGCGAAGAGCAAGTGGCTCGCCGGGGATGTGCCAGCTGCGCGAGGCATCCTATCCCTTGCTTTTCAGGTGTGCAAACTATCACCCAGCTGTATTATTTATATTTATTATTGTGTCTGTCTTTCCTTAGAGCTCAGGTGTGGTCATGTTGCTGCTGTGGGGCTATTTAATAGATTTTTTAATGTCCTTTCTTTGTCCTTTGAGACAAGATATTGTTTAAAAATTATTTCAGTTTACACAGAGCTGTGGATATTGTAGCTATATCAGGGAAAGAAAAAAATTTCCAGCAGCCTATAGCTGTGTCAACTTTTCTTCCTCGCTAGTTATTCTATCAGTGTGTGTGTATATGTATGCATACGAGCATGTGNCTATAGCTGTGTCAACTTTTCTTCCTCGCTAGTTATTCTATCAGTGTGTGTGTATATGTATGCATACGAGCATGTGCATAGTAAAATCACAGTTGTTCAGGTTTGTCTTTATTTAGTGAGGAATTTTTTCCCCCAATATAAAATTATTGCCTTTTGGGTATGGATACAGGTTAACAAGGTGTTAGAATTAGTTTTTAATAAAAGTGCTTTGGTAGTTATTGCTGGGCATAAATTTAATAAAGCAGGCTTGGGTGGGTTTTCCCCTTTCTTTTTGGCATGGCCCAGTAAAATTTAATTAATATAAAAAAAAAANATAAAGCAGGCTTGGGTGGGTTTTCCCCTTTCTTTTTGGCATGGCCCAGTAAAATTTAATTAATATAAAAAAAAAAACAAAAAAATACTTTTTATTTGACCTATGAATGGAAGTATTTGTTTTAGGTTACCTTTAGTATGTCATTTTTTCTTTTGAGTAATGTAATAATTGGTCTTGTTTTTACTGGTATTTTACATAAACCAAAACTTAAATTTAATTTGTAACTAAGGTTTGACCAGTACCAACACTGTAAAACCTTTTTGNATAAAGCAGGCTTGGGTGGGTTTTCCCCTTTCTTTTTGGCATGGCCCAGTAAAATTTAATTAATATAAAAAAAAAACAAAAAAATACTTTTTATTTGACCTATGAATGGAAGTATTTGTTTTAGGTTACCTTTAGTATGTCATTTTTTCTTTTGAGTAATGTAATAATTGGTCTTGTTTTTACTGGCATTTTACATAAACCAAAACTTAAATTTAATTTGTAACTAAGGTTTGACCAGTACCAACACTGTAAAACCTTTTTGAATGAAACTCCAGTTCAAGGTATATTCCATACAAAACAAATAGCATATTTACAGCTAGCCTTCTCTGACAATAATTATAGACATCTATACAATGAAACTTTGTATATTTATCACATAATATATTCTTTATATATCAGATAAATTTTACTGATTGTTTATAACCAAAATGTTTTTGTCATTACTCTTTTGTCATCACTGGTGTAGCCTCATGAGATTTTCCTCTATGTAGCAAATTAACATTGTAATGTACCCGTGCTGTTGCAGCATGGTTGTTAATAATATTATTGCTATCAGAAATATAGCCTATTCTCCGTTTAGTATAACTTCAATAAATTTTGACAGTTCTCGAAAAGAAGTGCGGCCACCATGTATTCCTCCGTAACTGTTCTGTCGGTGATGAAAACTATCTTTGCAAGCAAACTACAAATCCAATGGCAGGCATTGACAACTTCAAGTCCAGTACTTGGGCTACTATAGCTGGTTGTCATTACTAACTGTTTTATTTTTGTTATGACTACATCATATACTAGTTAGGGTTATGTTTATTTTATTGGTGGGTGGGGATCTTTAGTCTGTCTTTTGTGACTTTTGTGGTGGGCTGACATCTAAGGAAGTTAAAGAGTTACAGTCACCCTTAGCTATGAGTACTCAGAAGTTAATAGAATACGTGTTTAGTCCAAGAGGAATAACACGNATTGCTATCAGAAATATAGCCTATTCTCCGTTTAGTATAACTTCAATAAATTTTGACAGTTCTCGAAAAGAAGTGCTGCCACAATGTATCGCTCCGCAACTGTTCTGTCGGTGATGAAAACTATCTTTGCAAGCAAACTACAAATCCAATGGCAGGCATTGACAACTTCATGTCCAGTACTTGGGCTACTATAGCTGGTTGTCATTACTAACTGTTTTATTTTTGTTATGACTACATCATATACTAGTTAGGGTTATGTTTATTTTATTGGTGGGTGGGGATCTTTAGTCTGTCTTTTGTGACTTTTGTGGTGGGCTGACATCTAAGGAAGTTAGAGTTACAGTCACCCTTAGCTATGAGTACTCAGAAGTTAATAGAATACGTGTTTAGTCCAAGAGGAATAACACGTTGGCCCGTACTAACTCCTAATTTACCAAGAACTGTAACGAAAGTTAACCTATGCAAACCATGTGAAGGGGACCTGGGTCTGAAATAACAAAGCATATGTGGCTACTGGCTAACCCAACTAACTCGATCCTTGTTGTCCAGTAGGGACTCTGGTACCACTACCAGAAGGGTAGTGGGTGTAGAAAAGGGGTGTTGCCTTCTTCTGGGGCTTCTGGTGAAGGTCTTTAAGAGCGTGTGGTAGTTCGCGAAGACGTCTCTGTTTGCAGAGAGCTCCAGCACTAGATAGAAGTGGTGGAGCGAGCTGCTGAGAATGAACTGCCGTTCTGCGGCTGTGCACGAACAGATATTCCACCTGCCCGTGGGCTCTCTGAGGTGCGGGGGTGGCGGGGTGAGCTGCTCCTCTCGTGGATGGAGCTGCGCTCTTTGATGCCATCTCTCGGTCCATGGCGAAAGCAGGCATCTGTCATGCAGGTTGCATCTGCAGTGTGAGCTTAGGCGCTTAGCTTGCACGCTAGGCTGGCTTCTATTCTATCACACGAGAGGGGTTGGCATGATGTCTGATAATAAGGCGAACTAACTTGGTTGCCTTTGTCTGCGAGTGTCCCCGCGTCTAGGGGCGTGNCTCGAGAGGGGTTGGCGTGATGTCTGATAATAAGGTGAACTAACTTGTCTGCGAGTGTCCCCGCGTCTAGGGGTGTGTTGGTAGACTCTGGATGCAAGTTGTTTGAGGTTCACACCCCGCCTGGGTTACGTGACTCTGTGTGCAGATGAGGCAAAGTTGTTTTATATATATATAAGTACTTGTCACGCGTCAGTCACAATTACAAATTCCCAACAAAATTTTAAAGGTTTTTGCATTATATTGGTTATTAGTTAGACCCAGGAATTCATTAGTTTCATGGCAATATCAGAACTGAGCTATGCTGGACATAAAAGTTTTGGATATTATTTTTTAATGTTTGCCATTTCCTATTTGTGAGATTTTGTTAGTGAGACCTGCCATCAGACCATAAAGGGTGAATTAAGTATTGCTATTAAAGATGATAAATATACCCTCATAAATTATTCAAATATAGAATCAAATGTGAATCTAAGAGTAAATCAATAAGCCGCATTACACTTTTTTTTTGTCAGTAATCGGTAAATATTATTGCAATGCAATATTGTTTTATTTTCTTGTCTGTGTGTGTGTTCTGATTTTCTTTCAGCAAATTACGACTATGGTTTTGGCCTTTCGTTAGGTAAGAAATTGTATTGTATGGGTTTGGCCGTATTTTTGTTCCCTCCCCACTTCTTGCCTTATTCGCAACTCACTTTCTTTCTCCTCGCACATGGAAAATATTTGTAGTCCTTTACAGTTCACTTTACAGTTCCATTTGTCAGTATATCTATTCATATGTGAAATACGTATAAACACACACATCATATCATCAGTTTATACATATTTAATGGCGCCCAATGCAATGATTTCATTTGTGTGTGTAGTGTACTTCTCTCCAGTGACCCAAGTTTGATTTGTAGATTCCAAATAGCTTCCCAGCTGTTGTATTTCCATTATATTCTACTAAAATAATCACATTTTATTTTAAACAATACATAAAAAATCATACCTACCAGAACCATCTTGTCCTCTGTCGGCTTTCCAATTGAATACTGTAGCGTAGGGATTGTCACCATCCTTATTCCTTGCTATCTGTACCCTACAGCATTTTGCCTCAGTAGAGGGTCTCCAATTTCCCCCAGAAAAGGATGTTTTCTCTTACCATGTTAAGTTTCAATAGTGGCATTGTAACCAAAAGTGTATGGTGGGGATGTTATGTTGCTAAGTACTGATAGATGCCCACCCTACCTATCGATGAGTTGGAACAAACATATATTGCACACAACACAAACACTAACACAGACTAACACAGAGAATAAAAACATACAAGACAAGACACTTAGAAGAATTGCATACAAAAAAAAGGCATGCTTCATCACAGGTGAGTGTGTGGAATACTTACTTTAAACTCTCCAAATGGTACTTCCCCTATAATTGTAACTTCTCATAAAACAAAACAAAACATAACAAAACTCAAGACAATACTTGTAAAGTGGTAGGCCAAATATATTTATGGGTGTGTGAATCTGTAACGTGGCAAGACATCACTCATGAATTAGTAATTGGATAACAGTTGCTGAAAAATATAGCATAATCATAGCAAAAACACAAATGAAATAAAACAACACAACAAATTATAACACGTGGGTTTTAATGTATGAAACATGGTTATGGTAAATACTAACCATTCTGTGAAAGATTTTAATTTAGAAGAAATGATGGTTTAAAAATTTTGGTGTAATAACATTTGAAAAATATTGGCAATCATTACTGTGTGACGTAGCACATAATTTAAACATATATAAGCTTCACTTCTTGAATGCAAATTTAGACAAATTCCTTAGGTTTGAAGTTTACTTTCGTGCCGGCCAAAATAGTAAAGCATGAAGTAAGGTTGGGCTACTGGGTGAATCGTTATCAATTAACAGTTCCAAATCTTCATAAAATTTACACAATATTCCTGATTGAAATTTATCTTTAGCCTTTAAAACTTGTTTGAAAACAAAATAAATATCTTGTAGATTGCTAATTACGTAACAATTTAACAATTCTGGCATCTTGATGTTGCACTTAAAATTTAAAATAATTAATTTATACAAAACTTTGGCTGAAGCAATTCCCCACCAAAAAAAAAAAAAAAACTTAAAATGATTATTTGTCTTGCAACAAATTTCATTATGGCCCAAACTTGTTATTATCGTAGTATGAATAATGAGCTACATCAAGCACATTCAAATACAGACCTGTAGGAGTAGAGCCCTGTCCTCAGTGATACTGGAGCAAGCTATTGTGAATGCATTCAGTGTGTGCGTTTTCGAGATGACGTGGCATGACCCAAGGAAGGGAAATCTTGTTATGCATGCTCAGAATGCGTGGTCCTCCTTTTTGGATCATCATGGTGTGCTCAAGGTGCTTTGGTAGACAACTACCATGTGAAGTACCTGCATGCTGCACCTCAAATCCTGCAGTCTCTCTTGCTGCAGAAATTCTGGGTTCTTTCATATTGTTCGTTGGTCCGATACGGTCTTAGGTGTTTGCGCTGTTTCTGTTGTCNTTGCAGAAATTCTGGGTTCTTTCATATTGTTCGTTGGTCCGATACGGTCTTAGGTGTTTGCGCTGTTTCTGTTGTCAACCAGTGAACACTCTGTCGCTGATGAGAAATCTGCCTTCAGAACGTCTCCCTCCTGCTGGGGTCTTTGAGAGGAGTGGAGTTGACTATGCAGGACCCATCACCATGCAGCTCAACAAGCTATGCNCCCTCCTGCTGGGGTCTTTGAGAGGAGTGGAGTTGACTATGCAGGACCCATCACCATGCAGCTCAACAAGCTATGCCATGGTACTACCCAGGAGGTATAATTGTCTACATTTGTCTGTTTCTTCACTAAAACCATCCACATAGAAATCTTTACTGACCTAACATCTGATATTTTCATCACTACCCTCATTTGTTTACTCTCACAGAGGTTTGTGTATCAATCTCTATTCTGATTATGGGAAAACCTTGCAGATGCTTCAAGGCAGCTACATAGCTCTTTCAGGTAGCCCTTGAAATCTCCACTTTTGGGAAACTTTGCTGTATCCTGCTCAAATCGATTTTCATTTTCTTCCTCCTGTAAGTCCTTTTCAGGGAGGGTTGTGGAAAGCAGCAGTGAAGTATCACCTCAGGCAAGTCATTGGCAGCCAGATTCAGCTCTTAGAAGAACTAATGACCCTGTGTACTCGAGTTGAGGCTGTCCTGAACACAAGGTGGGAGCTGTAGTGGCTGAGCAGTTAGACTGCTCGCCTCCCATCAAGGCCAAACTGATTGAATCCCCAACGAGGTCACTCCCGGATTTTCGCAAATGGGAATCATGCCGGGCGATGCCGCTGGTTGGTGGGTTTTCTCAAAGATCTCCTGTATCCCCCGTCCTTGCATTCTGGTACTGCTCCATTCTCACCTCATTTCACCCTCATCGGCTCTCAAGACCTTGTTGTTAAGAGCTGCCCAAATCTATCAAATCAACTCAACTGAACGCAAGGCCTCTCACTCCAATGTCGTCTGACTCATGTGATGATGTTGCATTTATGCCCAGACACTTCCTGATTAGTGGACCCTTTGTTGCTGTGCCAGAATTGTGTGAAGAGGATGAAAGCACTCGCTGTCCAAAAGATGGAAAATGGTGTGCTCTTGTGTCAACCAATTCTGGAAAAGATGTTTACAACCTCATAGGAAATGGCAGGACTTGATGTGGTAGCCCTGTATATGTCGGTGAAGAGTGTGTACCACCACTGAACTGGCGTTTAGCCAGATTAACCAGACTGCATCCAGGGAAGAATGTAGTTGCCCAAGTGGCAGAAGTATGCACGGCAAAGGGGCAGTTAAGTCAGGCAGTTCACAAACTACATCATCTCCCAGTGCATTGATGTTCTGTGGATGTTTTGAAGATGATTCATTGGACTTCAATATGGCCTTGCAATAAGTTTGTGCATCTCTTCTTATTAATTATTATTAAGTTTGTGTACCTGGCATGTTCTGTAAACACAGTTAATATAATACTATACATTCAGCTTTTCTATTATTACAGATTATCTGCAATTATTCTGTACATACAGATTTTATGAAGCATGATTTTGTCGTCTTGGCTATTTATGAAAGCCATCCAACTAGAAAAAATTTCTGGAGAAAACACTACAGATACAAGAAAACCAGAAATTCAGAGAACAAAAAAATGCAACAGAGACAACAAAACAAGACTTACAACATTTTGAGGCCTGGAATCTCTCCCCTTCATCAGGTTGCAATAGACTAAAAGATGAGCCATAAAAATTGCAGTATGTATATGTAAAAAGCATACTCCTAATCACCCAGGAAGGAGGCCCTGTAATGAAGTCTTGTGTTGTCTCTTGTTACATTTTTATATTGTCTCTCTGCTTCAGTTTGTCTCTTCTGTGTTTTTTTTCTTATCTGTATTGACTATATCCCCCCCCCCCACATAATTTTCTATCAATGTAACGACGACTCATGTACCGCCACTGTAGAAGACATGGCGGCTTATATGGTCAGAGTTAATGTCCCCCAGGCACCGACTATAAAATGCGTGGAGGTTGTGGGTATTGTAATGAGGTAGACTATTACTGTTGTATTTTGAAGTACGAATATATTGTCTCGTATATATTCACAAATACACAACATCAAAACTTTAGAGGTGCGGACTGTGCTAGTTCTGTTACTCGGATTTACTGGGCGAATTCTTGGTTGAGTGGGGCTTCTGTGACAGTGATTGTCATACTTAACTCAGTGNCCCTCCTGCTGGGGTCTTTGAGAGGAGTGGAGTTGACTATGCAGGACCCATCACCATGCAGCTCAACAAGCTATGCTATGGTACTACCCAGGAGGTATAATTGTCTACATTTTTCTGTTTCTTCACTATAACCATCCACATAGAAATCTTTACTGACCTAACATCTGATATTTTCATCACTACCCTCATTTGTTTACTCTCACANCGACAAATGGTTCTGTGATTATTGTCTAGATCTTATCTATTTATTATAATTTTTATAAAATTTTTGACTACTGTCATCTTTGTTTAGTTATTGGTAATACATTTTTAATTGTAAATCTTTGTTTTTTAATTGAATAGGACATATTCTTTATTGGGTTTTATTGTAATTGTTTTCTTTTCCTTTTATTTCAATTTTTGTTACATTTTTTGTCTGTTGTCAGTGCATATTTCAATTACTGCTAGGATCTCCATAACTTTTTAGTTCTTTGTCATCTTGTTCTGCTGTTTTTATTTTTTATTAATTTTTTCTTATAACTGGTAATAGACACATTTGATACTGACATAGTAATAAAATTGTGGCCAGTGTGGAATTACTGATATACTAATTAACCTACATTCCTCTACAGATATAGGCTAAACTACCTTTCATTACTTTAGGATAAAATGTAACTGGGCATTAATTTTAAAGTAACTTAACTGAACTCCATTACTCGGTAGGTGACTTTTATATGTGTAGGTCTCCTTTAGCTCAGAACATTGCTGAAAATAAAAAAAATGATAAAAAAAACAATATTTGGTAAAGTAGGCTGTAAATAACATTATCATATGAATAAAACTAACAAGTATACCGCCAAGAAACTTGGAAATATTATTACTAGAAAACTACGGAATTGGCATAAATACAATCATTTTTTTAAAAATAATATTCCTCTCTTATCAATTCGTACAGTCAGTGATGTAGTAAAGCACATGTTTTTTCTACCAGAGGAATTACTTTTCAGTACTTTGATATTTTAGGTGTAACATTTTATCATAACTTATTTCCTATTATCAAAAATCTAACTAACAGCCCACTACCAAAAACTTCTGCAGCTCTGTATATACTATATTTTATTGAACAAACTGTGTGTTTGACAGTAAATCCATTTATTAGTAATAGTCAGTAGTATAAGAAGAATAATAAATGTATTAGGTATTATAGTACAGAAAATTTAACTCTCAATTTTAATAATACACTTAACAAAATTGAATCATGAAATAAGACTAGATCCTTTCAGTGGGTATATCACTTAGTATTTACACTGAAAAAAATAAAATAGAAATGTTTAAAACCAGACAAAATTGAAATTACATTCACACAGGCTTTTTAAAAGATTCCTATAGTATAACAGTTCAAATAGTTACAAAATAAATTGTATTCCAAAATTGGTATTATTTATTGTGATTAATTATAAAATTCTTGTTTTTTGCATTTTTCCTAAATGCCACAAAATAAAACTATACATAAGAAGCATTTCATACTGTCGTTAACATTAAAAGTACCATGCTTTTATTTAAATGAAANCAAAATAAAACTATACATAAGAAGCATTTCATACTGTCGTTAACATTAAAAGTACCATGCTTTTATTTAAATGAAACCTACACACACGTATATGTGTATGTACAACACTACTAAATTCATAATCAATATGAATTTAAATCACTGAGTGGAAAGCTCTGTTGGCAGTAGTTTTCATGTAAAATGTTTATCAAATTGATTTCTGATTGTAAAATGAATAACACTAAAGCATTAGTTTAATTTGCAGATATCAAGCATAACAAAAGTATGGTAGTGTTAAACACCTGTTTACATTAAAATAGTACCAGTGCTAACATAGCATACAAAATAACATTATGTAAATTTATTCAATTAAAGCCAAACAAAAAAAACTGGTTTGCCAAATACGTATGGAAATTATAGCATGGCCTCGATGTTTTGCGGATTTCCAAGATATGTTATTTGTTTAAACTGTAAATACGTCTGGAACCTTTCATTATAGTAACAGTTCATTTGCTGCAGTTTTTGTACGAAATACATGAAAACATGTTGGGCATGACTAAGTTATTAAAAAATTTCCAGATTTCCAATAATTTTGGTCACAGAGTACTTAAGTAAACAAAGGTAAAACAGCCGCTTATTGCAGGAACTCCAGGTGCACACACTATTGAAATGGCATCACTGACCAGCAACATGTCGGAACTCCGTTTCCTAATCAGCGCCTAGTAACCAACTTGCCAGCCAGTTGCCCACACATTAGGGAAAATTTTGTAGCACGTAGTAGCCAATCAGACACAAGGCCCGTTTGCAGAGATTTTCACAACCAATCAGTGAATAGGTATGCCCATATCAAAGGAACCGGCGCATCATTTCACCTCTGTGTATTTTTTCTACTCCGTGCTTTGGCTGTGTTCGAAGTGTNCAGCCAGTTGCCCACACATTAGGGAAAATTTTGTAGCACGTAGTAGCCAATCAGACACAAGGCCCGTTTGCAGAGATTTTCACAACCAATCAGTGAATAGGTATGCCCATATCAAAGGAACCGGCGCATCATTTCACCTCTGTGTATTTTTTCTACTCCGTGCTTTGGCTGTGTTCGAAGTGTTCAATTTGTAATTTAGTAATTTGTTATTTAGTAGCACTCTGTTCAGATTCTCACAGTAGTTATTTCTTTAGCAATCGTAAAAACACGTTAAATGCCAATATATCTAAAAAAAATATATAAGGGACTGTAATGCTTAGAAATAAACTTGACTTATTTACATAATTCATGAAATACTACATAAATGTTACTGTATTTCTAAATTAAATTTAGGCATAACGCTAGTATGCTTTAAGAAATTTATTAATAAAAGTACATAACCATATGGATGAATAAATCTGCCACTTTGAACGCCTTATTGTGTGCATATGATATAAACACATTTGTTCAAATTATGGGAATTTTCTTACATTTAGGTGTTTCCTCAGGTTAGAAGACATTCTTGATGAAGATAAATATATTTGATAAAGCATAATAAACATTTACCCTTAACATTTGCATCTTTGTCTTTTTAAATACTAGGAAAGAAATTTATGAGATTGGAGGCAATTTTGTTCACTGTCCGTGTCCATTTTATCATATCGAAAGCTCTAGATAATAGGTATGGTTCACAGGCAAAAGAAAATAAACATGAAGCGGATAGGGCAGAGGGCAGCGTAGGTAACAGTACTAATTCTAGGTATGTGGACTGACGTCTAGCGAGCACCCCTGCTTCTTTCACTCGTGACTTTTGAAGTTCCCTCTAGTTCAGCTATTCTTGGTGCATGTGAGATGAAACTACAGTATTTTGAAGCAAAAAGTAACGTAGAAGTAACTTATATTTTTTCTGTTTGTTACACTTTATGAGTAACGTAGTTGAGTTACAAGTTACCTTGCAAAAAATTTATTTAGTTACCCCAAATATTTACTTTGAAGTACTCATTACTGAGTAACTCGTTACTTTTGTTAAGTTACTACCCAACACTGGTGTAGGCATATAACAAATAATTTTTAATTGCAACATGCTTAAAAATGGTGGATGTTTGAAGCCATTACTTTGTGAATTTAGTGTAGGGAGTTGTTACTTCACCACTCCAAATTTGATTTTAATCAGTTTTGTGGCACCAACGACATTGGACTGCACTACAATAATTATACTGTAATTTTGAAAATAAGCTATTTTATTTAATTAGAAATGGTCTTCCACTATTTGTATGAAAAATATGGTGGGACTCTGTGGAGAAGTTACAGAGACATATTTAATTTTCTAGCATTCATTATCTTTTAATGTTATAGACTAAAGAGTTAGCATATTTGCTGCATAGAATAAGCAATTCTAGCTTGCTATTTTGGGTTCAAATCAGTTTAATTGTCCCAGAGGTATTAAATGTAACACAAACTCAAAGATATGGTACGCAACAAAAAACATAATTACATAGCCATTTTGAAAATAAGTGTCTCATTCATTAAAAATTTCTTGATTGTGTTTGTTTAGTTGTGAAATTGGTTGGGATTGGATTTGGCAATTTTAGTGTATAAAAGCTTCATTTTTCAGGTGGCAGTATCTTACAAAATAGCAGATTGGACTAGTAGTTCCTGTAATATTATATAAAAGTACGGCAGTATCTTACAAAATGGCAGATAAAAGAGGCAACCTATTCACAAATCTAATACTCAACTAGGTGCTGTCAGTATATCATGTTGATAGAAATGTGTCCAACAGTTCAGTAGATATTGTGGTAGAGCTAATTTTAGGGGATTTATTTTTCAGGGCAGAAAATTTTTTTGTTCAGTTGGGTGACCC